>ML105222.1:0-19274 GCA_003697995.1 Taxidea taxus jeffersonii
TATAGTTTTCTTACATTCCAGCAATAAATGGTTAAGATCATAATGGCAAATAATCTTAGTGACAGTCACAACAAAATATAGTAGTTGAGTATAAACTGACCAAAAAATTTTGGGATACATACAGGTATGTATAGATACATTTTCATATACTTATATAGATATATAGATAAATACATAGATGGATTAGATATAATTTTATTTTTATTAAGTTTATGCACTTTCATAAATTATATATGTGTGTTTTGTTATAGATGTACTTGGGGATCAATTTGCTATACTTATATATACATGAATTAATAAACTGTATGTCTATTTTTTTTCAAGTAGAGAATTTAAAAGAAGCCATATAATCCCAGAAAAAGAAGGAAGAAAGCATACCATGAACATGAAGACTGATCAACACTAGAAATAAATGACAAAAGTACTCAAACCTTTGTTATGATGGGACGGGCTGAGCTACCAGAGTTCTCCTGAAAATAGCTAATTTAACAAACGCCAACCTGAATATTATGATATGAAGACTTCTGAAAGAGAAGATCTTATTACTTCCTTCTTTTTCTGTGTGGAGGATTGGTAGGGTCTCGACAGAAAATAAAGGCAAGTACAAAGGGGTAATTGGAGAGAGTTTAATAAAAGCACTAGTGAGAGGAGTCAAGATGGTGGAGAAGTAGCAGGCTGAGATGATATCAGGTAGCAGGAGACCAGCTAGATAGTTTATCAAACCATTCCAAACACCTACAATTCCAACAGGAGATCCAAGACGAGAAGAGCAGCAATTCTACAAACAGAAAATCAACCACTTTCTGAAAGGTAGGACCTGCGAAGAAGTGAATCCAAAGCAATGGGAAGATAGACCGCGGGGGGAGGGGCTGGATCCTGGCAAGCAGCAGAGCAATGGAGCAAAAAATCAGAACTTTTAAAAGTCTGCTCCACTGAGGGACATCGCACTAGAGGCTAAGCCAGGGTGAAGCCTATGCGGGGACAGCATGGTCTCAGGTCCTGAGGGATGATAGAAGGATCGGGGGGTGTCTGAGTGTCGCAGAGCTCACAGGTATTAGAGCGGGGAAGCTGGCTACAGAGATGGAGCCAAGGAGTGAGCTCTCAACTAGGGGTTACCTTCAACTGTGATTCGTGGCAGAGTCAGATCACTGCTCTATGAGCAGAGACCCCACAAGTTCCAGAGAGACCCCACCCTGGAAGAGCGCAGGGATCTTCTGGGTTTGGAGACTCCAGGCAGGGCTGTGTGCCAGAGAAGAAATCCTAAGATATGTATATTACCAATCTATCAGTAATATTGAAAACACTAAATATTACAAATCTAGTTCTGCAGAGTTATGGTGTTGTTTCAAATGCTAATAAAGCACATTCATGCAACTTTCATTTTCAATTTGATCCCAAAATATGATTCCTATTTCTTTAGACATTAGTAAAAACATTGTAACCTTTGAAAACTGAAAACTTTTGTGCATTGGTGGAATAAGGTGGTGGTCTGTGGTCAGTTTTAACTGGACAGTGCTCTATGCTTCACATTTGCCATAATGATTGGCACTAATAGGTTCCATGGCTGGCAGCACTGTCAGACAAAGGAAAAATTATGTGAGATGGAAGTACAGACTTCCATACCTCCAAGAACTGAGCACTTGTATCCAGTTCTTGGGAATGTAGGTAGGGACACAGGAAAGGGTATTTTACACTGTGTGGGGCTTATAACTAGAGTCAATTTTCTAGGAACCTTCTTACTTGAGAGTCCCCAACTTATTTTTGAAAGTTGTACAGTGTTAAGGCTGCTTTCAGATATTTGTAAACATGTACCTCTCTAGTGGAATGAGAAATGGCACAAATTTGGTGGCAATAAATATTGATAGATATGTTATTTCATTATATAAAAGTTTAAGAGGTTTATAGTACACGTCATTGAAGAAATACATCCTTTTACCCATTTAGAAGTCAAAATTAGAGAAAATAATTGCACCCTGGATGTAAGCAATATAAACATTGTTTATCCTATTTTAAACTGGTCCTTTTCAAGAAAACAAAACACTGACAATTGTAGTCATAAATGCAGGTGGGTTGCTGTCTTGGTCAGAGCCTTGCCCCTATTTCCTTCCAACAAATCTTCTTTCTGAGTTCAGAGTTTTCCTTTGATTAAAATAGAATTATGAAATCTTAGAATAATGAAAAATTGGAACTGGAAGGAAGACTAATAATGATCTACAGGATACTATAGTCCATGTTATAACTACTGACCATGATATCTGACCAGAAAATGGAAGAACAGAATAAATATCAAAATGCAGTGATATCAATGGACTGGAATTCCAAGGAGATCAAAGAACAACAGAGAGATCTGGAATGATGGGAGGTGATGATCAGAGACTGAACTTTAAAAGATGAAATTATAACAAGGACATGGAATAATCATGTGTTCAGGAAACTGAGAGGAGCTAAAACTTTCAGAAATGTCATCAGTACTACAGTAACCAAATCTATAATAGATGTACATATTCACCCAAGTTATTATCAAGTGAGAGAAGTAAAAGCCAACAAATCATTACTGAAGGTAGAAATGAGAAAGCAGTAACACTCTAAGGTGGTAATTGTCCATTCAATGCATTTAATCATTTGATATTGTATTTTGATCTGTTATAGTTTAGATGGGAAAAAAAAAATCAGTTTCTTACTCCCTAGGAGAGTACAGAACTTTTCATTTTTTGATAACAAATATCCCAAATTTCTGCCTCAGAGTTCTTGTCATGGCATTTCCCTTTTCTTGTATAATTTCCTATTCCTCTGCAATTTCACATCATTCAAGTTCATAATAAAATCATCCAACACTCTAGGAGATTTTTGCTAATAAACTCTTCATATTCTGAATTTTTACTCTCTCCTCAACATTTTGTCATTTGCACATGATTTTTTATCGTGTGAACTTTCCACGCATTACGTTCGTCAGTGTTGATTCAATCCACGTCCAAGCTCTCAAATTATTTATCAGCAAGAACTGGGTCCATTCCTTGCCATGGTCATTTGATTTGTTATATAAGGTGACTATTTAAAAATGATTGTTCCCCAGGTCTCCATGACTTCTAGAAAAATTGGACCTTTTTGAAAAAAAAAATAAAACAAAATAATATAATCATATGAACTACAAAATGCTATTCATTTAACAGTAATGTCTCAATCAGGGACCATTTTATGATTCTATAGGATCACGGACTAGAAATATGGGAATTCTTTCATTTTCTGTCTTCTTCGCCACTTAATAAGGTAACAACACGTATCATGTTTATTTTGTATTCATAGTAACTAAGGCAGTACCAGACTAATAGAAGGTATTAACTAGATAGCTGCTGAATAAAATAAGAAATGAGGAAATCTTCTAACAAGATTTGCATGTGAGTTTCTAGACAACACAGTATAAAAGTCAAATTATTAGTGTTCCCATTTTCCTACTTATTGATACAAGTATGTAGAATATAAAATGTACATAATGGCTACAGTGTATTAATACTGAGAGTATATGTCCACCAATTTACTAACAAATGTTTGCAAAAGCAGATTTTATTTATACTTTCCGCATTGCAATGCAAAACAATCAAAAAAGCTGTACACCATATATGAAGAGAGGGTATGTCATGTCATGTTTAAGAAAATGGTCTAGGGAAGGGGGGAGATGACTTAGGCTGAAAGAATGATGAGTTAACACATATGAAATGCTTAGAACAGTACCTGTCATACAGTGACTATTGCATAAATATTAGTTAATTTGATTATCTTTATTCATATTATAAAACACTGAATATAAAAACAGTAAACTCGAAATGAAGGGGAAATACAGTTAAATCTTACCTGTGTAATTTTGTCTTCCAAGGGAGCTCAGGATCAAAAAATGAGAATTTTAGAAAAATATATTTTAAAGATTTATTTACTTATTAGAGAGAGAAATTGAAAGAGCACAAGTTGGGGAAAGGTGGAGAGAGAGGGAGAGAGAAGGAGAGAAGCAGACTTCCTGCTTAGTGTGGAGCCTGAAAGGAGGTTCAATCTCAACCCTGAGATCATGACCTGAGCTGAAATCAAGGGTCAGATGCTCAACTGAATGAGCCACCCAGGTGCTTCAAGAATTTTAGAAAAATATTAAAGGTAATTTTGTTTCTCCTTTCTCTGGCCTAAATCAATGCTCTTATTTGGCAATATAATTTAGATGCCTATTCTAATTGTATAAATTACTGTTACATGGCTACCCTAGTTATTTTGCTTATACTATGCTTGTTTCCTAATCTGTAAATTGGACATAAATAATAGCACCTACCTAATAAGATTCGAGTAATAATTAAACAAGACAAATTATACAGTGTGCAGTACTTTTCTTTTTCTTCATCATCATCATCATCATCTTCGTCATTACTTACAACTTGGCACATAAAGAGAAACAGACTTTACGGTAAGAAAATCCAGCACCTACTAGGTACCAATCATTACGATGATCATGGATAATAATATTATATATACATCTATTATATATATATATGTGTATATATATATATTATATGATACTATATAAATAAAATTGTATGCATCAAGCTTTATTTTTTTAAATTATTTTCCTCCCATCTTTCCCAAAGAGTTTATTAAAAATTGAGAGCCAGGTATGTGAATAAATAAATGTCAAGATCATGTGATGAGTAAAGTAATAAACGTATGTTTGTGGAAAAAGGCAACACAGAAAAAAGAGTTACTGACTGTTTTGTAGTACAGGAAAGATTTTGTAATACAGTGAAGTACGAGCTAAGTTTTGAGGTATCAACATCATCCTTATTCTGACATGCAACAAATGTGTGAATGTAGCTTGAAATATTGCAGACTGACAAAGATTTGACCTCATGGACTGTATCAAATTAATGTTCCTTAGTCAATTTTACAAGTTTAGATGGTACAGATATTTTATATTTGCATAATATTTTACAAATTCTAAATGGTTTAACAAACACTGCATATATTACATATCCATAGGGGGAGAGCAACTTCCTTTTGCCAAAGGCAGAATAAAGACACAGAAACAAAATCATATTTATGGTGAGAAATTTAAAGAGAAAGTGAACCCAGATCCCTGAATGGTGACCCAGCCCCAGCCTGAGCAAGCACACAACATCTCTGTAGAGGTTCCTTTGGTAAACAGACTGACTTCAGGGTAAAACATTCCTCTGCTATTCAGTTAGGCCACCATTGTTCATCTTCTCCATTTTCCTTTGTCTAGCCTTGGTTACTCCTTATAAAAGAAAAGCCCTCATGGGGTGCCTGGGTAGCTCAGTCGGTTGAGCAGTCCAGCAACCCATGAACTCAGGGTCTTGAGATCAGGCCCGCTTTAGACTTCTAGCGTAGTGAGGAGTCTGCTGGAGTCTCACTCTCCCTCTCCCTTTGCCCCTCCCCAGACTCACTCACTCTCTCTCTATGTCTCAAATAAACAGATAAATCTAAAACAAACAAATAAACAAACAAAAAGTCCTGTTGACCTAAAGTTTAAGATGCTTGCAGATTCCACCTATTGGAATATCCCCTTCTTTCAACCTCACCTTATTGTCCTAGTCCTAGTCCTTCCTTCCTTCCTTCCTGCAATGATGCTTTCCGAAGTCTCTTCTTACATAAGTCCAGAGGTTTTGTTTTGTTTTGGTTTTGTTTTGTTTTGTTTTGTTTTGTTTTTGTGAGAAGAGAAAAATGAAAACTAAAATAGAGAAGCCACATGAGGACCCAAAGCAATTACTGACAATATTAAGGTACATTCCATGATTGTTTGCTTATAGAAACATAAACTGAGAACCAGAAAACCTGAGGTTATTTCCTAGCTCTGCCTCTTAACACTTGATGTAACCTTGGGCAAGTCATAAAATTTTGAGATGTGAATTTCTTTCCTGATAAAGCAGGAATCACAATGCCTACCTCTAGGGATATTGGAAGGATTGCACGAGATAATGCATATAAAAGAGATTAACAAATTGCAAAGTCCCTTCATCTTGCATTTATTACCTTTAAATGTCTCTTCTCCGCTTGGCGCTGATCACTTAAACTGGCTCCATCTTACAGGGATAATTTAAAATGTTTGCAAGATTATCAACTGCGCTCATCCCTGCGGGATAAAAAAAAAAAAGAAGAAGAAGAAGAAGGTAAATAGAGAAAAATAAAATTTAACCAGAAATAACTCCACATAAGCACTGTTCATTTTTTAACTTGACCATAATGTTTTCTTAAAAGAACTTCAAGCAACACGGGGAAAATTATTTAAAGTACAGTCAACACTAGACCAGAGAGCACAATAGAATGAAAATGAAACATTCCAAGAGTTAAAAGCAATTCATTTTAAAGACATAAAATTTTATATGATTATAAAGTATCACATAGCATTATTTTAGAAGTAAAGAATTTAAAGAACATTTTTAAAAAGATAGAACCTTATTGTCATAAAATCACCATGAAACTAAACTATTTTTGCTTGAAGCTTAAAAAAATGATACTTTCTTGGGGTTGTAGAACCAATCTTGCCAGAAGAAGTTCTTTTAATTATTAATCTTTAAGATTAAAACATTTTAATTTATTTTCTCTGGTGCAGAGAGGTAGCAGTTTGACTATTTTTTTTTACCTAAAAAGATATTGTTTTTAAAGTTTAATCATTAAAGTTATAGCAGTTCTTTAACTTTTTTTCTTTATCATATTGAGTGCCTTCTCCCTACCTGAATATTTTTCTTTAAATATTTCTTAAAATCAAAAAGCATTTTAATTTACATTATTTTCCTATTTCATATATTATAAATAGTACAAAACTAATAATTTCAGAGTCAACCCCACTTATTCTGATTCATTCTAGTCAAGTATTTTTAAAGTTTTACACACTTTTTTTTTTCAAAAGAGAATCTATGCTATTTGCATTTTATATATGTATGTTTTATTAACCCATTGGGGAGCTGAACATACTAATTACTATATTTAATATATTTACTTCAATACTGAATAATGTCACAGACTTTTTATAAATTTAATTTAATATTATGGATATGTCTTCAGCCTTGAATAGTAAGAAATTTCATTTAAGTTATAAACAGTATACTTCAGAATATCGCTATTGTTCGTAACTCAGCCATTGATATGATTCCATTTCAATTCTGGCCTTATGAAATATTAGCCCAAAGTTGTTGTTTTGTTTTGCCTTTGTATATTTTTCTTCAAGATTGTCACTTTGCAGAATAAACATGAATAAGAAAATATTCTAAACAACAAACCATCACTATTACGGTTTTCAAATATTTTTCAGCACTGAGAGACCAGTGAATATCATTGAATAAAATGTAGTTAAAACTGTAAAACACCAGAAATACTAGACTTAACTCTTAGTTCTGTAATTTTGTAATGTAAATATCCTTGTGTTTCAGCATCTTCCTTTATCAGATGAAGTGTGTACAACACCCATTCAAGAAACTCTCTCGTAAAGCCAGCTTCCTAACATCTAGTTAACTTCATTTAGAATGTTAGAAAGTATAGCTCTTCTCTACTGAATCCTTTTTCCTCTTAAATAAACTTAGTTTCTCAAGTGTAACACAGCCAGCATTTACTATGTATTTATTATTTATTATATTTATTTATTTTTTATTATTATCTATATAATTCTAATTATAATCTATATTATTTATTGTTTCTTACATAAACAAGAATAATAAAAAACTATGACCTGCAGATGGAAAGAGGGAAACAGAAGTGAAGGCTGTGTATATTCCATTGAATTTTGTCAACAAATAAACACAGCCTTCACTTCTGTTTCCTTCTTTCCATCTTTACTCTATCATTCCGCCATCACATTTATTATCCACATATTCTAATATGTTTTCTTGAGTGTTTTCAACATGAGTGGAAGTAATATGCATAGTTTTGTGACCCATCATCATTGTTCCCTGAAATCAACAAAATGTTCTTAATTACTTGTCTTTGCTGAGCACCATATAAAACTTATTGCAAACACATTTTTGTCTAATTTAGTTACACAATCATAAAATACACATACACTTGACCTTCAACAATACGGGTTTGAACTACATAGGTCCCCTTATATGCAATTTTTTTCTCATAAAAACAATACTGTAAATGTATTTTCTCTCCCTACTGATTTTCTTAATAATATTTATTTTCTCTAGATTACTCTAAGCATACAGTATATACTACCTATATAAAGTATGCATTAGGGGCGCTTGGGTGGCTCAGTAGGTTAAAGCCTCTGCCTTCAGCTCAGGTCAGGATCTCAGTCCTGGGATTGAGCCCCATATCAGGATCTCTGCTCAGCAGGGAGCCTGCCTCCTCCTCTTTCTCTGCCTGCCTCTCTGCCTATTTGTGAACTCTGTCAAAAAAAATTTAAAAAACCTTTAAAAAAATTAAGTATGCTTTAATCTACCATTATGTTATCATAATATATGGTAAGGCTTCAGGTCCAACAGTAGGCTATTAATAGTTACATTTTGGGGGAGTCAAAAGCAAAGCACAGATTTTTGACTATGCAGGGGTCAGAGCCCCTAGCCTCCATGTTGTTGAAGGCACAACAGTACTTATTCCAAAAAAGATTTCCCATTCAAAGTCATGTCTTGGGTGGCCGACCTTTCAAATTCAACCTTTTATATCACATAGACTGAACTGCAGGAGAGCCCAAATCCTAAAATTTGCTTTCCTTTGACACCAACCGTGTTTTACTCCTCAGTAAACCAGTTTACTTTTTGAGTTTCTTTCTCTCTATTATAAAACGCAATAATAATCTTTGCTTTGTATGAGTTAGAGGATTACTCTCAGGATCAAAGAAACGACTACCTAGGAAAATGCACTGTGAACTATAAAATATAAGATGTTTAATTCAGACTGCAATATCACCTTTTGGAGTGCCCTTTCTTAAATATATATCCTGAAAGGAGTAAGGGAAATCTCATGAAAATGGCGGGGGTGGGGGGGCCTGAAGGGGGAGCTCTCACACAGGACCATGTTTTGCAGCCCACATAACCAACAGAAAGAAGGAAGAGAATCATTTTGACAAGGGAAAACATTTTTACATAAGAATTTTATCTTCTGCTTTTAGAAAAAGAAGGGAGATCCCTCACTCCCCCCAGCAGCACAGAACTAGCCACTGTTTGCAACCCATGAAAACGAGCACTGTTCTTCTCCTATGAACTTATGTTCAAAACAACCCTCCCCTATTTCCCCCGAAATCTAATAAGGGCTAACCTTCCCTCTGTGCCTTTGGATGTGGCTATGGTTTGCCCAAGTCAGCCTGTCCATATAGAAATTCCTCTGCCATTCCCAAATAAACTCATTTTGCTGGTAAAATAACTGGCCATTTTATGTTTAAGGTCTATCATCTAGACATGATTTACTTCTTTACTATACAAGGCTATAGGTACTCATAATTTCCTTTTCAAAAGATGACAATGGAAGCATGTAAATTATCTGTTTCAAAAACTCACTGTTCCGGGGTGCCTGGGTGGCTCAGTGGGTTAAAGCCTCTGCCTTTGGCTCAGGTCATAGTCCCAGGGTCCTGGGATCAAGCCCTGCATCGGAATCTCTGCTAGGCAGGGAGCCTGCTTCCCCCTCTCTCTCTGTCTGCCTCTCTGCCTACTTGTGATCTCTCTCTGTTAAATAAATAAATACAATCTTTTAAAAAAACAAACAAAAAAAACAAACAGAAAAAAAACAAAAACACACAAAAACTCACTGTTCCAATAGTGTTTTACTCCTCAGTAAATATAAAATATAACTATAAACATATTTATGGTTTAATATATTTATAAGCATATTCATATTTTAATATATTTATTACATATTATAACAATATATTGTTTATATTATTTTATTTGATATTGTATTGTTATGATATTATATTACATTTTAATATAATATCACTTATTATATGTCACCTGTTTTGATATTTTTCTCACACAGTACTGTAGACAGCAGACATGTTAAGAAAGTTTGATTCCATATATTTTGTGAATGACCACCTTAAAGTCACATAGGTACTGGTGGGAAATGTTTAACATTTTAAAATATTTAACATTTGACATAAAAAATCATCCCCTAAGGTCCCTGAAGACTTCATCTTCTCATGTTGGCCAAATAAACCTGAAACTTCTTGCTCTAACATACAGGCCCACCTTAGATCCACATGAGTTTGTCTTCTCAAACATTTAAGATTAATACAAAGATCAGCATGAACTCTCTAATAGTTCTAAAATTAGAGTTTAAAAAAAATTCAGAGTGAAAATTACTTTTGTATGCTGCTTATTTGGCTAATAAGTTATAGGTTTTCATTTGGGTAAAACAACCAAAAACAATAGATTTGTTTAAATCCATGAAATCAATCAGTATGGCAAAATCTGAATGTGCTAGAATCAACAAATAGTTTCATAACATTCAAATCATCTCACTCCAGGCTATACATTTTTATTAAATGGAATTTGTTAACTGAATTGTCCACACCATATACATTTGTTATTCTTTGGCTTTTCTCTTTTCAACTAGTTTTGGGTCAGCAAAGCTCCATGCTTGCCCCATCTCTGACTTTTAGAATTGTTTTTTCTTCTTAACTGATTCATTCCCTCATTTTAAAAATATGTCTATCAAATATATATATATATATATATATGTGTGTGTGTGTGTGTGTGTGTGTGTGTGTGTGTGTGTCTATCACCTGCTTTTTTCCATTTCTCTTCCTTTTACTACCCTGCTCATGATAACTATGGTGTGATCTCAGAGCAAGAGAGATACAATGTACTTCTTGAAAGCTGAGAGATAGTATCCTCCCCACTCAAAAGAACTATCCTACAGAGCAGTTTCTTATCTCGCTCTTCCTAAATTTCTGTTAAACTTTATCACCTGGAGTAACAAATATCCCCTTGTTCACCCTTTACCAAGTAGAAGCTTTGCCTATTTCATCTCTAGTACATACAACGTGTTTAAAGGCATTATCCTATTCTATGATATTTGTGGTTGTGGTAACTCACATTACATGCAACAAGGACTAGAGAATTCCCTTCATTTAGGATGTATGATATGTTGGCCGTATTAGTTTGCTAGGGCTGCCATAACAAACTGCCACACTTTAAATGGCTTGAACAATGGAAATTTTACTGTCCCACAGTTCTAAAGGCTGAAAGTATAAGATTAAAGTGGTGACAGGGCTGATTCTTTCTGAGAACTATGAAGAAGTATCTAAATTCTATGCCTATCCCCCAGCTTCTGATAGTTTGCTGACAATCTCTGCTAATTCTTGGCATTTGGAAATATCACCCCAATCTTTGATTCATTGTCACATGGTGTTTTCCTTGTATGTTTATATGTCTCCAAATTTCCCCTTCTTGTAAGGATACCAGTCATGATGGAATAGAGGTCCACCCTACTTCAGGGTGGCCTCATCTTAACTATATCTGCAATGACTCTATTTCCAAATAAGGTCACATTCTGAGGTATATGGAGTTAAGACTTCAACATATGTTGGGGGGGGGGCAAATTCAACCCCTAACTCTGGTATTTAAAATATTTTACCTTACCATACTATAGTCAAGTACATTTGTTAGATTCTCATTTGCAAAAATGAAAAATTACTGGCTAATCTTGTCAGAGAGAGGATTCAGTGAAAGGATAATGGGTACTTCAAGGATTGTCAGAAGTTTCAGAAAGCATGCACAGAAAAAGAAAAAAAACACAGGGAACTCTAGAGAGCTCAAACCAGAGACAATATCAGGCCACAGAATAGTTAAAGGACGCAACTGTAGCTGCCCCTAATTGCTGACACCCTTTTCCCACCAGCACCGTATAAAAGCTTACAGCGTGGCCTTTTTGAAACTATGGCTAATGACCACTGATGCTGCATCTTTAAGTTCCTAGCTGCAGATTCAAATTTTTGTTTCAGCAAATTGATAGCCAAGTGTGGACACGGAGTCTATACCTTGGCATTCTGAATGGCTAGGAAAACCATTCCATTTTCTATAGTGGGAAGTAAGCTCTTCCCCCAGTAAGACTCACATATATTGGGAAATTCTGGAAATATATTAATAGGGTCTGTATGTTGGACAGTCTAGGAATTACATACTAAACAAAGTGCTGTTATTTGTTTTTTCATGGTTTTATAAGTGCACCTAGTTTAAATAACAGTATATTAAAAATTATCTGTGAGGGGAGGTGTTAGAAAGGGAGGTATGGTGTCGCCATCACAAACAATAGTGAAATAAACCCTGTAAATCTTCAAAAGTAAGAGACTTTCCTATGAGCCTTGGCCAGACATTGAACTGAGTGAGGGCCAGAACTTAAATAAGCTGAGAGAGAGGGCATCTGAAAAAAGATGTGACACTGAAAGAAGAAGGAATAGGACATATTTTGAGTAAATATAATTACAAATTTAGCTGAAATGAAGCATTTTTATAAGTTAATGATGTACCAAAATAACGATCTTTGTTTGGACAGTTTGTTTATGGCCCTCCATGTCACAGTAAAGAGTTTGAATGTTGTTCTAAAGATAATCGGTTGTTATTCAAGAGAAGGAGAGAGGTATATTTAGGAGTAATATTCTAACATATGATATTTTGCCAAGGGGAGTTTTGCAGACACAAAACCTGATAGAAGAAAATTCAATAGTTGTGAAAAATGACTACAATCAATGCTGCATTTTGGATATATAGCAGAATAGTCAAACCTGTGAAATTTTACAGAAGGAAAGTAATAGAACTTGGTAAAGAAATAAAGCCTGGAAGACAAACACATCTTTAAGGTTTCAAGCTTATATGACAACAAGAAACGTATTTTCTTTGGCATATATATGAAATAGGCAGAAAAACAATCCTGTTGTTAAAATATTTTACACCTTTTAAATGCTGTGTTTAAAATGGTAGCAGAGGGGCGCCTGGGTGGCTCAGTGGCTTAAGGCCTCTGCCTTCGGCTCAGGTCATGGTCCCAGGGTCCTGGGATCGAGCCCCGCATCCGGCTCTCTGCTCAACAGGAAGCCTGCTTCCCACTCTCTCTCTGCCTGCCTCTCTGCCTACTTGTGATCTCTGTCTGTCAAATAAATAAATAAAATCTTTAAAAAAATAAAATGGTAGCAGAATATTCAATAAGAAACATGTCCATGTAGAAATGAAAGCCTGGAAGTCAGCAAAAGGGATGGAGCTGAGGATATGGATTTGGGAGACATTTTCTAGAAACAAACAATCCAAAGAGCTTTACTCTGAGGAAGAAAGGTACTGAGAAATAAATAAGCTCAAGATCATTAGAAGCCATGCATCTAAAGTCACGATGTGTTAGTTTGAAACTACTCATGAAAATTCTCATAATTTGAATTTTAAAGAAATGATTGTTGTTCATAATAATGAACTATAGTATTATTTACCATTTGTTTTAATTCTATGAAAGTTATTTCTATGCACTATATATAAGGCATGTCTATTAAATAATATATTATGTTCCCAAATGATTCAGCATAATATAATCTAACTATATTATTTACATGCATGTTCATATAATTTTAATTATGAACTACAACTAAAATTAAGGATTTTATGATGATTTAGATCTTCAATATCAACAACTGCGACATAAATTATGTTAATGTTTTTCTCACCAACCATCTTCAGTCTAATTCATATTTTGGTGGTGTATGAAAGATGCAATAATTCCCTGTTTTTTTCATTGTAAGTATCAGTGTGTTTAATTATGCAGCATAACCACCAAACTCATATTTAAAAAGTATAAATATATGAAATAGAAAAATATGAATTTGAAATATATTGCATCTTAATTTGAATTTTTCTCTGATGAAGACTGTGGAAAGCTATACTTGTTTGTTAGTGCTCATTATTCTGCATCAAAATAGCAAGTCAGGCCAAACTAGTTTGGCCAAATATAAGTGTCAAACAGTCTGTGACTATTACTTTGTAATAATGGTGGTGAACTAAAAACAAATCCTGACAGATGTCAATGATAAATCAATCCTTACACACTAAAAATTCAGTCGCTTACTTTTGGCTTTGCTTTTCAAAAGCAACTTTGGATGAGTAATCCCACTTCCCTGAATTTTATTTGCCCCTTTGGTAAACTATAAATTGTGATACTTGATTTACCTGGTTCATGAAATTATTATACATATGAATAATAGAATTTAAAATGGTCTATAAATTGTAGAGGAAATGAGAGAGTTCACCCAAACAAAAATCTCTTAATATTGAGTGTCGTAAAAATAGAAACAAAAACTGTGCATTGACAAAACAAAACAAAAAACAACTGCTCACTGACTTTACTGGAGATCACAGAGATAAAACTCCTATTAAAAATTATGATACTTGGGATGGCTGGGTTGCTCAGTGGGTTAAGCCTCTGCCTTCTGCTCAGGTCATGATCTCAGGGTCCTGGGATGGAGCCCCACATCGGGCTCTCTGCTCAGCGGGGAGCCTAGTTCCCTCCCTCTCTCTCTGCCTGCCCCTCTGCCTACTTGGAATCTCTCTCTGCCAAACAAATAAAATCTTAAAAAAAAAAAAAAATTACGATACTTGGGGCGCCTGGGTTGCTCAGTGAGTTAAGCCTCTGCCTTTGGCTCAGGTCATGATCTCAGGGTCCTGGGATTGAGCCCCGCATCTGGCTGTTTAGTGAGGAATCTGCTTCCCCCTCTATCTCTGCCTGCTGTTCTGCCTACTTGTGATCTCTCACTCTCTCTGTCAAATAAATAAATGAAATATTTTTTTAAAAATTACGATACTTGTTTTTTTCACTTCTCACCTTGTCAGTTATTCAACCTACCCTATCCTGGCTAGTGTGCTCATAACTACACTGAAACCCCTCTAAAGTCTAGACAGTATACCCAATGTCATTGTTGTTGCTAAAAATCAGCATATTGTTATTTATCTAGAACTGTAAGCAGAATTTAAGAAAAGCGGCCATATTAAAGGAGAGCTTGGGGAAATTTTAGCCCCTGTCACTTTCTCTACAACTTCTCAAGCCACAGTGAATGAACATATGTAAAGTAAATAAAACTCATCCTCTATCTGCCTCCAATCACATGATTCCAATTCTGTTCTTAGGACTCTCCTATCTAAATATTTCAGAACTGTCACCATTAAACTCCTTCAAAAAATGCATATTTCTCTTGCTTTTGGCAACACCACCATCTCCTGATTTTCTAGGACAGGCGTAGCTGCTCCTTCACAACCAGATTTGCTGAACACACCTCTATCCGTCATCTAAAGGCTGAACTCTTTAGAACTTGAGTTTAAGTCTTCTCTCTCATGTATATTCTGTCTCTAGATAATCATACCCATTTCTTCATTGTCTGCTACCTATATGCTGATTAATCTCAAATGTATATAGGTCATATAGAAATATTTCTTGAATTCCACCATTAATATCTACTTCGTATTTGTTCTTTTTTACTTGAAATCTCATAAGCATTTTCATTTTTATCATTTCCCAAGTTTAAAAATTTTCTCTCAAAACTTATTTTGAGAGAAATAAGCTTTCGAAGCTTTTTCATGCCAGTAAATATCAATTCTACCGAAGTCAAAACAGAATCATCCATGACTTTTCTTGTTCATTCACTTTCAACATCTATTCATTGGCAATTTAACTTATTTGCACTAACTAAAAACAATCTCTTCCCATGTCTCCTGCCAGCCACTCTCTCTATTTCTACTATAATTTCTTTAATTAATTTCCCACAGAACAACCAGATGGCATTTTGAAAATGCCCTCTGCTTCTAATATTCTGAAGACTTCCAATTGTCTTTACATGTTTTCAAAAGCCTGGGAGATTACCCCCTGTATTTCTCTCTTGCTTTATCAAGTACCATTGTTTTGACTCAGCTACAGACAGCTTTCAGTCTTCTAAGGATATTAATTGTGTTCTTGCTCCAAGGCTTTTGTATATGCTCCTAATTCTGTTTTGAGAACTAGCAGTCGACACACTCATATACCACCTTACGAACTTCCCCTTGCACTCTTCCCTTAATGTCTCCTTCCCTTAATTCAGGAACCATCTTTTCACATCCTATGAAAGAACCATCCACTATTTAGAATATGTATTCCTTATAATGCCTCATTAATTTGTGTATTTCTTGTGTGTTACCTGCTACAAAGTATATGTCTACTTGTTCTTTTATTCACTCGGTGTCTGTTTTCACTAATTATACACCTGAAGAGAACAAGAACCACCAACCATCTAAAGGTTACCTCACTGCCTGGTTCATCTGTCAAGTTTACATAGGAAAGAAATAATTGAGGATTTTAAATGAAGCAGTATAACGAGTAATAGTTTCCTATTTTGACAAATATCAAGAAAGGAAATATATTGACACCCTTCGTTGAAGAAACCTCAGCCATTCATGTATTCTCATACACGCAAATGGTTTTATTTTACTTTTTTTCCACAATATCTTAAAGGTAGTAGTTACTAATTTATGGGTGTTTTTATTACTTGTAGCAACTGTTCTCTAACTCTATAATTGTTGCCTTTAATTTGTAGATGATAAATCTAAAATTTAAAGTAGGTGCTTTTTTTTTTTTTTTTTTTTTTTTTATGTAAGGGACTAGAATTAAACAATGTAGAATAAGAAATCCTGCTCAGTGCTTTGGATTTCAGAGGTTGGTTTAAAAAAAAGTCACCTCACATAAATACATTTCAAAGAGAAGACTCTTCTCATCTGTATTTTACAACTAATTCCACCATTTCTTTATTAGGCATTCATTAAGTTCAAAATCTGACCTCTTTGCCAAGAGGTCAAATCTTTCACTCACTTCATTTCTACCACCATTTCAAGTCTGAGGGTAAGATTATGCTGCTTGAAGGCTCAGACAGGAAGTGCTCAGGCCAAAAAACAAACAAACAAACAAACAAAAACAGATTTCTTATGGCTTCTATATAAAAGTGATGTCACTGAAGTATTAATAAAAGATTAATAAAAGTTGGATATTAATAACGATGTGTTCACTAACTTGAAAACCATATGTGCAGTTTAGCTGCAATAATTTTTAAAAATGTTTATGATAAAAAAATTTTACTAAATTTTCTTACAGAAAGAAAAATTCATTTCAATTAAAGGAACAGCCATGGTATAATTCCTTAGATATATTAATTGCTACTTGTGAGCACAATCATATTTTAAAATATATTTACTGGCATGGCATTCCACATTCCACATCATTTGGAACTGAATTGGTATGCAACATCTACAAGACAAAATAAAAGAGATTTATTAAATGTTAATTAATCTGAATAAGTGTCTCTTGTATAAGATAGGTCATAAACATCATTTATGATTTAATTTTATATAAATCAAGATGAATATCATGCATAAATGTTAGTTAAATGATGAAGAATAATATTGTCATGATTGCAACAAGTTTATTGTTGAGCAGATGATGAGGAGCAGAAAAATGAGAGTAGTTAGTTCCTGTAGCTCAATAAAACATACGGAAATGAATGCTTTCATTAATTATTGGAAAAAATAATGAAAAAATTGTACTCCTTCCCCTTGGAAAGATTATATCAAATACTTGTTTTTGACAGGGCCAAGAAATCATTGAAGTGCTTAACATCTGTAATACTCTATGATTTTAAAGGATATTTCATCTAAATTGAAGTACCTATCTCTATGTTTTCCTCTTTTATGCATTACATAGTTCACTGCACTGACATTGGAAAAACTCAAGATAAAAAGCTAAGATATAAATGCATGACTTTTTTCTCTTTTAATGACCCATAATTTCCCACTTGAATTATATGTCTTTTCATTCCCAAATAATTTACTAGATATTGGATATTTTATGACTGCTTCCTCTCTTAAATTCATCTTTGAATTCACTTTATATTTTCCATACCTCTATACATAATCAATTGAGTTAACAATAACAATATATAACATATCCTTTGATTTAATTCAGTTCAAAAATTAATTGAATAATACATGTTTCCAGCACAATATTTCATGCATGGATCTAAAAAATTTTAAGGAATAACGCTTCTTTTCATAGAATTGAGTATATAGTGAATCTACTAGACAAAAAAATAGAAGTGCAAGAATTGAAGCCAACAAGGCTTAAGAAGATTTTAGGAATGGTCTACAGAAGTGATGTGTGAGGTGTGTCTGCAAAGGTAAATTATTTTTCTATGCAGGAAAGGAAACAGTTATAATGGATGGGAAGAAACATGTATAAACTTTTAAATTGTTAAGTCTGAAAAACTATAAAGAAATAAAAAGTGAAAATTATTAGGGGGTGAATGTGAGAGGGAAACCCAGAAATAAGTTGACCTCAGATTTGACATGTAATTTTTTTCTTTTTTTCCTGAGCACATTGGCATGGTGAATTTAAAAAACAAATCATTTAAGGAGCTAATTCTGGTAAAAACTTTAGAGTACACTAGATCCAAGAGAAAGTAAACACAGATAATAAACATATGTTTAAAAAACCATATATCCAGAAGGAGGCAGTGCCCAACTTTACCTTTTCCTATTGTATGGATTATCGTAAAATAACTTTAACTGATGTCTCTACATTTCCAAACTTCAGCTTCCACATTACAAGGTTTATCATGAAATAATCTTATTTGGCCTTCTCACATTTTCCCTCTGCCATCACACAATACACCGTTTACCTTTATTAAAGAGATATCATTATTTTACTAAATTGATCCCTTATTCCTAGTAACAGAATATATAACCTAAATTTGTAACAGAAGATAACTACCAAAAGACAACTTTAGACTTGATTATTTATTCTAAGAGGACATTTGGGATAGAGCGAGGACTCACCAGTACGCTTTATAGATAAGTTCAGTTGAACATTATATATTGCTTCTAATTTAGTTCCACAGATGAAATCATACTTACTTTAAACATAAGTAGCATTACCATTATACATGCTGTTAAAGAATAACATATTCTGATTACCAATAACTGGGGAAATATTAAACCCCAATGATAAAGATTTAAACCTTAATAGTACCACTCAGACTATAAGGATTTTTTTTTTTTTTTGATTTACCAAATTGGGATCTTTAGAGATCCTGGGTTACAAGATTTATTTCTATATTTCTGAATTCACTGATGGTCACTGAGCTCACTGAGTTCACTTCTAGTTGCTGGAAAGTGAAGATTGCACTTACATATTTCAAATTCATTATTAATTTACTCTATTTTTTCACTATTAACTTATTCTAAAGCTCATATATTCTCCCTTTTTAATTATGTTTGAGTGAATCATTAATCTTTTTATATATATAT
>ML105222.1:19374-52191 GCA_003697995.1 Taxidea taxus jeffersonii
CTTTAACCCACTGAGCCACCCAGGCACCCCCCAATCTTTTTATATTTTTAAGCAGATTCTTATCTGCAAAGTGAAGCCCAGCCAATGATATATATTGTCTATTTCAGCTCCATGATTTTGTTTACTGGATGTTAATTTCAACTTCAAATGCAATAAAAGTGACTATTTCCTGATATTTTTTCCTGTATTGTTTCATTTGGTAAGTAACATTTTTATTGGACCTCTAATGTATTCAATATAATGTGCTTACTAAGTTCAAAGAACTGTACAGGGAGAATGGGTTAATGGGTGGTGTTGTCTGTTGTCAGAATCTGAAGAAAGAGAAGTAGGTAAAGCATTACACTGGGAAATAATGATACTTGCAGTATGATAGGGGAGAATGGCCACCAAACTTCAATAATTCTGCATAAAGCAATGCCTCTTTCCTGACTTCTGCAACTTCAGGTACTAATATAAGTTTGGAAGTGAAAGCACACTAACACTTGTTAGACCAGTTACATGACCTCTTGGCATGTTCTTAGTAGGTTATTTGCTTCAGGATTCTCGCATCAATTGTACTCATTGCCTTTACAACACCAGCCAAAACCAAAACTGTCATAGTCTTTAAAAAATGCAATTACTTTTAGAGAAAATAAATGAAAAACTGAAAAGCCATTGTGCAAATGCTTTGGCATTTTATCATCTTTACACTGTGGGTTTTAAGTCAGAGAACACAAGAAGGGACAAAGTCAAGAATGTTTATATATGTATCCTCATTTCTAGTTAAATATTATAATCCTTTATGGTTTTTGTATGGTTTCTATAGCTTCAGGACTGTGAAAGCTTAATTTCTTAAATTATCAAGTTTGCTTATGTTATTGCTGGAGCTAGAAATGATAAATATATTATGGCCCTAATTGTACCAATGCATCTTTCTTTTATCCTGCCGAGAAAATAGAAAAGTGAAAATTAGATTATTTAGTATAAATTTTGCAAAAAGCCATGATCATGGTGTCAAAAGGCATAGGGGAAGGAAAAGACAAATCAAGAAATGTGGGATTCTGAAAGATTTTTTTTTAATTAACTAAGAAGGATGGATTTAAGTAGTTTATTAGTCAGGTTCTCCAGAAAAACAAAAGCAATAGAATATACATAGATATATATCAGAGAATTTATTATAGATATTGGCTCATATAACTTGGAAACTAAGTCCTTTGATCTGCCATCAGCAAACTGGGAACTTGTGATGTGATTCAGTCTAGTCCCAAAGCCCTGAGAATGGGGTGGTGTGGGGGCATGGTGTAAGTTCCTGTCTTGAGTCTAAGATCCCAAGAATTGTGAAACATCAATGTCTAAGGATGGGAGAAGATGAAATTCCAACTCAAGCAGAGAAAGTGAATTTACCCTTTCTCTAACTTACTGTTCTATCAGGTCCTATAAGGATTAGCCATGTTCAACCACACTAGGGAGGGTGATCTTCCTTACTCAGGCTACTGATTTGAATGCTAATCTCTACTACGGACACCCTCACACACATACCCAGAAATAATGTTTTACCAGCTATGTGAACATCCCTTAGCCTAGACTAGTTGACATGTAAAAATAACTATCACCGGTAGGTAGGAAAAAAACACACGAAGGTAAAAAGGAATTACTAATTTAGGTGAATAAGGAAGATTAAGAAACCTGTGATTGCACCTTTCTTTTATGTATTCTCCAATTCCTCTACACTAATGGAGGAATTAAGCAATAATAATAAGAGTTTGATACTTAAAGTTCATTCTATTAATTATTTTCTAAATTAATAATTTTCTAAATTATTTCTTTCAAAATAATTATTTTCTTTCAAAATATTAGGCTTCATGGAATTGGTGATTCAAGAATATAAAGATAGCTTCAAAAAGTTCTATATTTTATAAAGAATGAGCAATACTTCCTTCTCATGATTGGCAAAGGTAAGGCTAAATATCAGAGTGCCTGGGTCACTCAGTTAGTTAACTATCTGCTTTGGGCTCAGGTCCTGATCCCAAGGGTCCTGGGACTGAGCCCCGCATGGAACTCCCTGCTCAGTGGGAACCTGTTTCTCCCTCTCCCTCTGCCTCTTTCTTTGTTTATGTTCTCTCTCTGTCAAATGAATAAATAAAATACTTTTAAAAAGATAAGGCTAAATGAAAGCAATTATTATGAGATAGGCTCTTGATCACTGTGGAGAAGTGACACCTATAAGAATTTTCAACTGAGCATTTATCAAGATAATTATATGTTCTTCCTGTTCTTCCTTTTTAAATTTTTAAGGTTGGGTTAAATTAATAGAGAAACTTTTACACTGTTCATGCATTCTGACATGAGTCCAACTAATGACATCAAACTTAAATGCATTATTGGATTAATTTTTTTTCCTAACATTTTATGTAGGTCATTACATGTTAACAGGTGAGATTTGCCTACAGTTTTGAATTCTCTCATTGTCCTTACCTGATTTTGTTCTTAAGGTAATAACTGCATTATGTAATGAATCTTTATCTTTTCAAGAATATTTGTAAACAATTGCATTTATCTGATGATCCTTTCCTAAAATTTTTAAGTAAATATTTATGTCATAATGAAATTATAGGACATTTTCTTTACTTTAAACACAACAATAAAAAATGTACATCATGCTTCTTGTCATGTGTGTATACATATGTATATCATATGTTAAAAAGACACTGTCAGAAGCCATTCAAAAGGTCATGTTATTTAAAACAAATGAAAAAATGATATAGAAAATGATAGATGATATAGAAAAAAAAGGGGGGAAACACACACACACACACACACACACACACACACACAATCTTTCTCTGACTCACTTAGAAATATAACTTTTTCTCTCTCCATATCTTTAACTTCAGTCTAGCCCAGCACTAAACCAGAAAGGGTCTGTTCCCATGATTTTTTTTTCCTAAAGAGTGTGTCTTTACAAAAGTGTATAAAGTTACCTTTGTGTGAACTAAGTAAAATTTGAGATTAAAAGTCTCTTTATCTAAAAGATGTCCCTGCCAATGCAATGATCTCAATCACTTTTTAGCTTTTGTTTTTCTATTTTCTGTCACATCTCTATGTTTTATTTTGTTCCATGATCAATCTATCTTGAAAACATTAGTGTGCATTCTCATACACATATATTTTCATTTACCAGCATAATTAGGGTTTAAAGGTGTTAATTTAAGGGACTGAAGCAAAATGAAAATGTCTCCCTTGCCATTTCTTCTCTCTGAAAAAAACTGTCAAGAGAGGAAGCATTCTATTTTCAGCATTATTCCTGAACTGACTTTGATAGTCTCTGTTTCCACATGCAAAACACTATTTTAGTACTTAGAAACTACATTAGCACTAATCTCACTAATTTCATTAGAATTATTTTTATGCTTTTTGTTTAAATTGGAAATGCGGAATTCATCAAATATCATCTTCCTTGGGAAATAGCAAAAGCATGACTAGTCTTGTGGCTATGCTTATAAGCACAGGGGTCACTTTAAGGGATGGTCCAATAATTAATGCTAGTTCAGAAGAATAACATAATGTGCTATGTTTATTTTGCTATGCTCTAAAAATATAATATTTCCTACAGTTCCCTGACAGTCATTTTTTATTGTTTTTTTCATTTTGATAAACTACTTTGGACTACAAATAAGATCACTTATTTTTTAGTACAAATGGAATATGCTATTGGCGTTATTTTTTATTGTATTTTACTTTTGGGGAAAAAACAGTCTTTAGTCATAAATAAATTTGTGTACTGCTCTTTCTATGACTTTGAGAGTAGGCATAAATCAAGAACACATAGAGGTTAAGCTATTCTATGTGTATAAAATCACTATTCATTATATAATTTTATTGGGTCATGATATGTAAATATAATTTATGGTACACAAAAGATTGTATAATTCTAACTTTGTTTCTGCTTTTATTTCCAATCTGAAAATAACTCTAAGTTAAGTAAAATGTCCTCCTTGAGTGTTTCGATTTCATACTTTTTTTCCTGACGTTATGAATTTGCTAATTCTGTAAGCTGTTTAACTACACAAAGTTATCCATTGACTAGCTATGCTTGGAGTACAATAACATCATGTTTTATTGTTTTAAATTAAATTTAGCTTGGCCTTCCCCATAATAACGCTTGTCAGTGATCCTGATTCATAAATTTCCAGGTCTATCTTCCCCACTTTCTAACAAAGAAAAAGGTTTCCCTGAAAAAATGCAAGAAAGATACTGGACAGTATGTCTTTGTAAATTTGAGAAATCTGGATGGACTACTTGAAAGCATGGGGCCAGGTAGCACTTCTACATCTTCTTGTGTGTAAGATGTTCATCCAGAATCCCAACTGGTGGCTTCCAGTGGGCTGCCATCGTCTGCATCCCCACACCCATTGATGGGAACTTCCACTGGACATGCTCACTTTTCTGCATATGCTGACAAGCATGCAGCTTCCAAGACCTCAGTCCCCTGGAATACATCATCACCGAATCAAGGCTGACACGCCACATCCTCAGTCCTTTAAACTTTAGAGTTTAAGTCCTCTTTCTCTTCTCTGCTCAGACATTTCAAAATAATGTTTTCTTTGGCTTCTTTCAAAGCATTAAACAATGGGTAGAGTTTGTATTTCGGATATTCCAACTTTCTTCTTTTATTCTGACAGGCATACAACATTAATCTACAAGGTTAAAATGAGGCCAAATCATAGAAGACAGTACTTGAATGTATCCTGGAGTGGGGTTGTAAATGGCATTTGAGGTATCTTTCATTCATGCTAATGAGTCTGTACATTGAAAATTGCTATATAATTTCTCAGTGGTTTTCCAGTAACACTGAATTCTCCAAAATTATGGTCCTATTCTATTCTATTCTATTCTATGTCATATATATATATATGTATATATACACATATATGTATATATGTGTATGTGTATGTATATATGTGTATATATACATATATGCATATATGTGTATATATATAACATAATATATTCTATGTGATATATTATATTACATTCTATGTTATTATAAATCATATGTTTTTATGAGCTTTAAGTAATATAAATCCTTATCAAAGTAATACCTGTAACACAAATGAATGTAAACATATATAAATATGCATGTACATATACATATATTTCTATGTATGTGCATGAATGCACATACATAATATCTACATGTGTATTGTGTTAAGAAGTAATCTGTTATAGCCTTTTATTGCTGGTAGGAGAACTGGAGATCAGGACAAACTAGAATATTACAATAGATTAAAGTATTTTCTGCTTTTTTTAAAAGATTTTATTTATTTATTTGACAGAGAGAGATCACAAGTAGGCAGAGAGGCAGATGGACAGACAGAGAGGGGGAAGCAGGCTCCCTATGGAGGAGAGACCCCCATGGGGGGCTCAATCCCAGGACCCTGAGATCATGACCTGGGCTGAAGGTAGAGGTTCAACCCACTGAGCCACCCAGGCGCCCCATAAAGTATTTTCTGCTTTTTAGTCTCCTTTTTCAATTCCTATTTCCTTATATCAGGCCTGCTGTTGCAAGATTGACTCTCCTGAAAATACCATTCTATGGTTTCTGCACCCTGTATAAATACCTCTAATGGCTTTCCCTTCATCAAAACAGAAGTCCCCAACATACTTTTAATTTTGTCTGAAAATAAACATTAAAAAAAGTTTATTCCAATAAAATATGTTTAAGTCCCACATCCATGAATTATGCACAGCAAGAGTGTATAATCAAGTGATTTTCCCCCCACTATTTAAATATATCATCATGCTAGTGAATGACTGCGACTTACCAAAGGGCTAAATTGAAACTCATTCTAATTCATATTTTTAAAAAATACAAACCATGTGTCCACTTTAGAAATTAATTAGTAATTTTTTCCCTGATAACTCTAATGTATTATAATAACACAAATGAGAATTATGACTTAAAGGATGTATTTCACACTCAGATTTTCAGTGGAGGTCCTGCACAACGTGATCCCTAATTACTCCTTTACCCTTGTTTTCCAATATCCCTATACTACAATCATCTTTGTAACATACTTCTATTTATTTTATCTGGAAAACTTTGTTTATAACATTTTACCCCTTATCCTTTTATTTCTCCAAGTCCCCCTCTTTTTAATCATCCTTTATAGTGAATATTTATCATGCATCTGAGTTTAGAATAATTTGGTCACTTCTTTGAAATCAAGTAGGATGTACTCTTCTGGCAATACATTTTACTGACTAATTTTACATGTACAACGATTTCTAAATACACCATATATGTGTGTGTGAATTATAGGCAATATATATAATATACATAATTAATATACATAATATGTATAACACATAAATAATATATATTATACACATTATATATATTGCATAGATGCATATTTGAGTACACACACATAGCATATATTTCTTCTGAACTCATTATAAAATATGTATGTGTCTCCACTGACGTCATCTTGTCCTTTAAGATAAATTAAATTACCTCAATCCTTCTATAATAAAATGTCAAAACTAATATACCTTTTCACAGGCACATACAATCTTGTTATTTTACATTGTTTCCTATTGATTCCAAATTTCACACATAGATCACCTCTTATTGCCACCATATTGCTGCTACTTTCTACCAACTCTGCCACAATTGTGTGCCACTGGACGCATGGGTCAGTAACCGCTCTCCATTTCAGAAAGAGAGAGGGAAATAAAATATTTTAATTGGCCATTCTGTGTATGCCAAATTTCAACAAATTTTCAAGAAAATTAAGCACCGGACTTACTGTAAAGTAAAACAAACAAATAAACAAACAACAACAACAACAAAACCTTAAATTTTAGTAACATGCACCCTTGTTCTTTGATATTCTTTAGCTACCCTACTATCAGGAATCACATATTGTTGCTTTCTTCTGTAGGGCAATACTTACAGTATCGCCCATTCCTTAACTCCTGTCTTCTCTTCCCTTCTCCTCTTTCCCTTTATTTCTAAATTTCTCTTTACTCTATAGAATGTCTTGACTATTTCTTTATTTTTCATTATAAGAACTGCTGTGCACTGATTTGTGTCTCCTGCCCCCCAAATTCATATGTTAAAGCCATAACCCCAGTGAAAATGTATTTGGAGATCAGACTTTCAGGATGTTAACAAGATTAAGTGAGGTCGTGAGACTGAGGATCTTATCTGATAAGATTGGTGGCCTTGCAAGAAGAACAGAAAGTTTTATCTCCTTTTACTTGCATGCACTGAAGAAAGGACATGTGAGGACACAGTAAGAGGGCGAGCATCTGCAAACCAGAAAGAGAGTGCCCACCAGGAACTGAATTGGCCAGAACATTGATCTAAGACTTTACAGCCTCCTTCAGAACTATGAGAAGTACTTTTTTTTTTTTTTTTTATTTAAGCCTCCCAGTCTATGGTATTTTGTTATAATAGCTTAAATACACTAAGGCAACACCTATTTTGAAATCCCTGAAATTCTACCTCCATAAAACTTTCCATGTTATTTTTTAAGCATGGACCATTTACTCTGTAAGAATAGACCTTACAGCAGATAGTAAGAAAGTGTTGTTCTTTTTCTTCAGTTAAATTTAATTCATGCTATGAAATTTGTCTTTTACCTGTTTGAATCCAGGATGCCTATTAGAATGGCCCTGAGCATCCTGGGAATTAATAAGACTGACAATTGATTGGTAATAAACCAGAGCTAGATTGTGTACAACCTGTGGCTCACTGTCAAAATTATAAATATAAGTAGATTAGAATTGATAGACCAAGTTAAGATCCCAGGATATTGGGATCATGACCTGAGCCAAAGACAATGGCTTAATTGACTGAGCCACCCAGGCATCCCACCATATCAGTATATTTAACTTTAATCATCAAATGAAAGTCTTTTCTAGAAAAAACACTTAAGGCAATGTTTCCAGTCAACATGGCATTTTAAGGTATTAGTTATAATATAGCTCTAAATTTTGTTTGTTGTTGTTTTTTAAGATTTTATTTATTTATTTGACAGAGATGACAAGTAGGCAGAGAGTCAGGCAGATATAGAGAAAGGGGGGAAAGAGGCTCCCCGCTGAGCAGAGAGCCTGATTTGGGGCTCGATCCCAGGACCCCGAGATCATGACCTGAGCTGAAGGCAGAGGCTTAATCCACTGAGCCACCCAGGCGCCCCTCTTTTTATTTTTTTAAGATTTATTTATTTATTTGTGGGAGAGGAAAAGCAAACAAGCAGGGGGAGGGGCGGAGGGTCAAATAGATTCTGCTGAGCATGGAGCCCAATTCAGGGCTCCATCCAGACACCAGGATCCTGAGATCATGACCTGAGTGGAAGTCAGATGTTTAACCTACTGAGCCACCTGGGTGCTCTTAAGTAACTCTTAACTAGGAATTTCTTCTTTCATTATGGGTCAGTTTGTTGGCCAAGATAAAACCCATTCATTCCTCTTAGGGTATAAATTACCAGTCCTGATAATTTGGGAAATATCTTCCTTTTGTAAACAACCTAAACTAGACTAGGTTTATTTAAAAAGCATAAGTTACATGTGCCTTCCTAAATACATCCGATAATGTTGCTTAGTGGTAACAATGTTGCTTTGAAACATTGTGCCCTTCAGTAAAAGCCAACTTTGATTCTGTTTGGGAAACTCAACTACATGCACTCTGATGAACTGAAAATATTCACCTTGTCTTTCATGATGAAATTATTAAACATATTCTTCTCACTAATGGAAGATTATAAAACATAAAAATTTGGGGCACCTGAGTGGCTCAGTGGGTTAAGCCTCTGCCTTCGGCTCAGTCATGATCTCAGGATCCTGGGATCGAGCCCTCCATCGGGCTCTCTGCTCAGCAGGAAGCCCGCTTCCCTTCCTCTCTCTCCGTCTGCCTCTCTGCCTACTTGTGATCTCTGTCTGTCAAATAAATAAATAAAATTAAAAAAAAACATAAAAATTTAAGCAAGCTCTTTCCTTTCATGAAAAAATATTAGTGGTGTCCCAGTTGTCTGGCTTTTAAACTGAACTGAAAACAACCCATGACACCAATAGCTTTTGATTTTTTTTATAATCCTCTGAAAATTACTGCTACTGAATCAGTTCAGTGAAGTAAATTATTGATCAGAAACAACAACATATACTTCAAGTAGTAATATAATGAAATATAATATAATGAAAAGTAATACTTCAAGGAGTAGTTCAAATCTATGTCACAATAAACATTCTAGATTTTTCTTATGAAATAATGGATTTTTCTCATGAAATAATATTCCATGGTCTTTATCCATTCACATGTCATTTGTGACAACATGGATAGACTTTGAGCATGTTATGTTTAATGAGAAGGACAAGCACAGTATGGCATTACATGTATGTAGAATCTAAAAAACCAAACTAGTAGAAACAGAAAATAAAATGGTGTTAACCAGGGGTTGGAGAGTGGGGGGTAGGACAGATGTTATTTAAGTATACAAATCCATATTGAACAGCAAATAAACCCTAGAGTTCTAACGCACAATATAGAGATTATAGACAACAATATTGCATTATAATCATCAAACTTGCTAAGATACTAGCACTTAATTATTCTAACCACTAAAATGAAATGATAATTAGGTAACATGACAAAAGTGCTAATTGTCATTACCATGTCAATCATATTATGGTATATGAATGTATCAAATTAATGTACACCTTAAATTTACATAATGTTGTATGTCAATATATTTTAGTAAAAAAATATAGATTTTTGTCTTTGAGAGTTAAAATAATAATGACCATAAAAAAATGTAAGGGCTTTGGGGTGCCTGGGTGGCTCAGAGGGTTAAGCCTCTACCGTCAGCTCAGGTCATGATCTCACTGTCCTGGGATGGAGTCCCGCATCAGGCTCTCTGCTCAGCGGGGTGCCTGCTTCCTGCCCTCTCCCTGCCGGCCTCTCTGCCTGCTTGTGATCTCTATCTGTGCGTTAAATAAATAAAATTTTTTTAAAAATGTAAGGGCTTCAAATTCAGCTAACGATGGGTTTAATTTTTGTACACTTTTCTTTATAATTCTGGCAACTTGGGTAAGCTAGTCAATTTATCTCAGTCTGTAAAGTAGTGATTACTATACCTATTTCATGGAAATATTTTGTTAATTCATTTTAAAAAATCATTACTAAATTGGATGTTTTACTGTGTCTTACCTGTTAGGTATTAAAGATATAATAGTCATTATAATAACCATTATTATGATTTTTATGATCATTGCCATAAACACAAAGAAAAATAAAAATTTAAAGTACTTAAATAGAAGATGTGTAGTCTTAGAGCTGTGTTTATGTTCAACTTGTGTTGGTTCTTGGTAGAGTAAAAGATGAAGGTTAAAGCATTTATTTGCTTAGAATGCAAGACATTTCACTTTCTGTCCACATTCTACCTTTGAAATTGGCAAGCCTTTTAAAATCCTGACCCACTTCAAGTCACCTTACGTTCTCAAACAATAGATGTCTCAAGACATCTGAAGTTTTAGGTATAAAATTAGGTACAAAATTCCCTTTTGCCTGTAAGTCCTTCTCTTCCTCTCAAAATGTTACTTAATTTTTAAGCATGTTCTTGATGACATCCCTCTACTTTTCCCAGTTTGCTTATTATTTCTTTTCCAGGTTACAGAAAGCATTTTATTGATACTTGTATAACAGCCAGCAGCTTGACGAATCATCAGCTTTCTGTTTATATATCTGCATCAAGACTGAGTTCCTTGAGGATCATTATCACTTACTAATTATCTTTATATCTCCACTGACTGGCAACAGGTTAAATTAATAACATGAATTCATAGATAACTCTCCTGACTAATGAAATGAATTTTTTTATTATGAAATAATAATCTAGCTCATCACTGATAATTAAAATTTTGCTGTTGGTAAAACATCAGTGAATCATTTAGTCAGATTATATATTTAGGGAGTATATTGGGTCCTGGAGGCAGTGAAAGGTAGAGTCTGGGTGGTGAAGCAGATTATGGAATATTTTTAGAGATTCTTATAGGGACCAATTTTAATCAATAATAGTCCAGAAAATGTAACAATTCTTCCTTTGATCACTAAGAAGTAGAATAATTTTCAAGAGTACAGTTCAGTTTTATAGTATCTTCAAGACAGTTTCATTCTAATACTATCAGTCTATATAAACTCAAAAGGTTCCAGACCAGACTAGTCTCATACAAATAGGAAGATCATGGTCTTTTCAGTATTTTACAGTAAAGTTTCATATATATCAAATTTCATAAAGATAAAGTCAATCAGTACAAATAATACTTGTATTTTCTAATGTGAAAGGAACATTCATTTTTAAGGTGAATTGTGTTTTCCTATCACTTGATTTGAAAAAAAAAACAATTTATAATTTGTATTTTAATAAGAAAAATAAATAACTTAGGAAATAACATAAATTTAAATTTCATATATTTGCTGTCTTTAGACCAAACAGAAATATCTAAATGACCAGAGTCTATTCTCTCATTTTTGTGGTTGGTGTTCATGATAGGTTCACAATCTTGTGGAAGCTATCTTGATTTTGTTCAATTTTGCTTTTATTATAAAATGAGTATAAAAAGGCATCATGTTGGTTTATAACTATTTGAGAAACAGTACATACAGACAACTCTCATCTCTACAGATAGTACAAATTCATTAAAGAAAAATTATACAGGGTGCCTGGGTGGCTCAGTGAGTTAAAGCCTCTGCCTTCGGCTCAGGTCATGATCCCAGAGTCCTGGGATCCAGCCCAGAGTCAGGCTCTCTGCTCAGTGGGAAGTCTGCTTCCTCCTCTCTCTGCCTGCCTCTCTGCCTACTTGTGATCTCTGTCTGTCAAATAAATAAAATCTTAAAAATAAAGAAAGAAAAATTACAGTACCTAATTTATGAAATACACAACATAATGTGACTGTGTTGAATATTTTCCTTTGGCTCATCCATATCCATTCTCCACTCTTCTCCCATTCAGCCCTGTCCCTCTAAGAGGTTAACTTTTGTAGGCTGTGACAAAGGCATTCCTTGCCTTCTGACCAATATTGGATTCGCCAATGGGAAGCAGTATCATTAGCTCATGATATTTCTTTCTTCAGCACCACCAATGATATATATTTTTTCTAAATAGATTGATTTATATGGCAATGGCTCATGATTGTTCTGCTCTGAGTTTTACTCATTATTTTTTTATTAGCTATCTCAAAAGTGTCAAAAGTAACTGGTTTCTCATATATATATATATATATATATATATATATGAACAAAGTCCATAAACTCATTAAGGCTTTCTCTTCTTAATGCCTTTATTACAGACATATTTTTAGAATCAAATGGTATGTTTCATCTTAAGACTAGAAAATGTAAATGTGCAAATATTAGGACATAATTTTGTCTTTTTTGCATATTGAAGTAAAAATGTTTATAAGTAAATTAGCATTTGTGCTATCATAATATATCAAGCATATAAAAAGTTCATTCTGTGCACACCTCATTTAACAACTAAGTATTAGCTTGTACTTATATCTTTATGTAAACATGTCATAGACAAAATGAGTATAGCCAACTTTTCCCTTCAAAGTCATAATTAAACAATTTTTATAATATTACTGTGATTATTTTAAAAATTTATTTATCTATTCCAGATTGAGAGAGAGAGAGTAAGAAAGGGAAGGGCCAGAGGGAGAAGGGGAGAGAAAATCCTTAAATAGACTCCCCGCTGAGCATGGATCAAGCCCATCACGGGTCTTGATCCCAGGACCCTGAGATCATGAATAAGCTGAAATCAAGAGTCAGCCACCTAATTGACTGAAACACTCAGGTGCCCCTCAAATTTTTATATTATTGTGTTATTCTTTAATAATGCCATAAAACTGAGCTCTCTCCATTTTTAACACACTGTTCCTTTAAAATACTGAATCAGTTTTGTGAGCCCAAATATCACTGTCTGTAACATATAAAAAAAAAAGATTACCAAATCTAGTTATTAAAAATCTTCCTTCATATGGCATTGTTATTGATATTTATAATTATTACTGCCTTTTTTTTTACTTTTCTTAAGATTTGTTTCATCTTGAACTCTATAAAATTACAGTTTTATTTATTCTTTTTAAAGATTTTATTTATTTATTTGACAGAGAGAGAGCACAAGCAAGCAGAGTGGGAAGCAGAGGAAGAGGGAGAGGCAGGCTCCCCGCTGAGCAAGGAGCCCAATGCGGGACTCGATCTGAGGACCCTGGGGTCATGACCTGACCTGAAGGCAACTGCTTAACCAACTGAGCCACCCAGATGTCCCAAAATTACAATATTAGAAAGTATTTTATTTATTTCTTTTGGGAGAGGGGAGGAATGAGAGGGAGAGAGTCTCAAGTAGACTCTGCACTCAAAATTTACTTCTCAAAGATTATTCGAGAATAAACTCAAAATTATTGAGCTCAATATTTACTCAAATATTGGGTATTTGAGTACCCAGTGGGCTCAAAATTTACTTCTCCCATTTCCTGTCATTCAATGCCCACTTCTCTCTTTTATGAGGATACTATATGATCATTACTTCCAGTCCCCTGTTTGTTGTTCCCTACTTCCAGAATTAAATATTATTTCCCTACCAAATTTCAAGTCCCACCAGATATCTTCCTGTCTTCTGAATTATTGTGGTAACTTCAACTAAATAATAAGGTAAACAATATTCCATATATATTTTATAAGTTTTACTTAAATTCTTGTTATTTAACATAAAATGTATTATTAATTTCAGGTATATAATATAGTGATTCAAATTTTCCATATTTTTCAAAGACAGTTTGAGACAACTTAATAATAATAATACATATCACATTCATTTGGATAAATGTAATAATTGTAAAAGAAATATCAAAATGTCCATAAGGAAAAATAGAGAGCATTTTATGAGAACCTGAAATAGAGGTGACTATAATGAGCACAATATTTAAACATAATTATATCATGATATTTTATGTCTGTTAATGTACAATGTAACATGATTTAGTCTTTGACTACATTGTTATCTTATGGAGGGCAGGGAATTTTAACACTGTTTTTCTTGCTGATATGATTCTGCTCATTTGTTATTGACTAGTTAAGAGGGACATTAAATCTGCTTCATAGTGTGTGGTTCATTATTTTAATTACTGTTAATTTTATTATTGCAACTATTGATCTTTTTTTTAAAGATTTTATTTATTTATTTATTTATTTATTTATTTATTCATTTATTTATTTATTTGACAGAGAGAGAGAGATCACAAGTAGGCAGAGAGGCAGGCAGAGAGAGAGGGGTGAAGCAAGCTCCCCACTGAGCAGAGAGCCTGAGGTGGGACGCGATCCTAGGACCCCGAGATCATGACCTGAGCCAAAGGCAGTGGCTTTAACCCACTGAACCACCCAGGCACCCAGCAACTGTTGATCTTTTTGACCCTTAATTTTTGCTTTGCTCAAAATCAATCAGTCCATGCATTGCCAAACCACACCCAGGATGATCTTTCAGTTGGTGGATCTGGTCTATGTAATATTTTAAGGTGTGTGAATCAATAGTTACTCTTGTACCCAAGACCAAAGCTGTATCTCACATGTGATTCAATGATTCTAAACATCCACATATACAAAGACTATGAGCTAATGGAAATTCAAACACAGATTAAGAAATAGATTAAATAAGGACAGTTTCCTTGTATTTCATTGGGCAAGAGGCTGTTTTCAACGTTATTTTTATTTTATTTTCCCTATTTCTGTAACATCGGGATACATTAGCCACAACAGGCACCTCTATCTTTTTTTTTTTTTTAAGATTTTATTTATCAATTTGTCAGAGAGAGAGAGAGAGGGAGAGCATGAGGGAAAGCACAAGCAGGCAGAGGGGCAGAGGGAGAAGCAGACTCTCCACCGAGCAGGGAGCCCAATGTGGGATTTGATCCCAGGACCATGGAATCATGACCCAAGCTGAAGGCAGCCAATTAACTGACTGAGCCGCCCAGGCATCCCAGGCACCTCTATCTCTATCCATTTTTAGGTTAATGGAAAAAGAAGAGTAATATGTGACAATGCACTATAAACTACATTCTGAACATTAAAATTTAGTTACACTGTGATTTTTATTCTATGTATGGCTCCTAAATTGTTCTTGCTTGTTGCAGAAATGGCTTTGGGATTCTAGGTGGTATAAAACTCAGGCACTTTAGCAGATTGGCAAGCTTTCTCCAGTTTTGAATTTCAACATTTTTGTCTATTAAGCAAATATTTTTTCTTGGTTATAGCAACACCAGTGATGAAGAAAATGTATTTTGAAATGCAGAAAAAAATAGAGCAAATTCTGGCAAAATCTAATGTTAATGAGGATCCTAAAATAAAAGTGTTGATTACATTTTGAAACAAGAGAATGAAAGTAAATATTTTATATAAAAAACAATAATGAGGGGGCGCCTGGGTGGCTCAGTGGGTTAAAGCCTCTGCCTTCAGCTCAGGTCATGATCTCAGGGTCCTGGGTTCAAGCCCCACATCGGACTCTCTGCTTGGCAGGGAGGCTGCTTCCCCCTCTCTCTCTCTGTCTGCCTCTCTGCCTACTTGTGACCTCCGTCTGTCAAATAAATAAAATATTAAAAAAAAAAACCATAATGAGAAAGTTTAGGTCCAAATAGTTTCTAGTAAATTTGAATTGGACAGATTAAAATAAAATTTCAGAGGAAAAGGTAATTATAATTTGAGTTATATGATATTATAGGGATATGTTTATGTTTCCAGAAATCTAAATTACTCTATCATAAAAATAAGATAACACTTTTTTCATGTCTGTTGGCTATCTGTATGTCCTCTTGGGAAAATGTCTTTAGGTTCTCTATTCATTTTTTTTTTTTTTAATTTGGATTATTTGGGTTTCTTTGGTGTTGAGTTGTATAAGATCCTTAGGTATTTTGGAAATTAACTCCTTATCAAATATGTTATTTGCAAAACACGTTCTCCCACTAGGTAGGTTGCCTTTTTGTTTTGTTGATGATTTCCTTCAGTGTGTAGATGCTTTTTATTTTGGTGGAGTCCCAATAGTTTAATTTTGCTTTTTTTTTCCCCTTGCCTGAGGAGACATGTTTGGAAAAATGTTCCTATGACTGATGTCAAAGAATTAACTGCCTGTTTTCTTCTAGGAATTTATTCTGCCTATGTCTTCTTTCAAGTTTTCAGGTCTCACGTGAAAAGTTGCTCAGCATCACCAATATCAGAGAAATGCAACTTAAAACAACAATGAGATGTCACTTTACACCTGCCAGAGTGGCTAAAAAGAAATACAAGATGTAATAAGTGTTGACAAAGATGTGGAGGAGAAGGAACCCTTAAGCACTCTGTAGGTGGGAATACAAATTTGTGTAGCCACTGTGGAAAACAGCGTGGAGGTTCTTCAAAAAGTTTATGTAATTTTGTGTTCACCCAAAGAAAACAAAAACACTAATTTACAGCCTTATTTACAATAGGCAAAATATGAAATCAACTCAAGGGCCCACCCATAGATGAATCGACTAAGAAGATGTGGTATATAAATACACAAATGAATATTAGTCAGCCATTAAAAAGAAGTAAATCTTGCCATTTGCAACAACATAGTTAGATCTACAGAATATTATGCTGAGTGAAATAAGTCTGTCAGAGAAAGACAAATCCTATATGATTTCACCCATATGTGGAATTTAAGAAACAAAATGAATAAACAAAGATAAAAAACAGACACTTAAATACAGAGAACTAACTAGTGGTTATTAGAGGGGAGGTGACAGGATGGGTGACTTAAATAAAGGTGATTAAGAGTACATTTATCTTAAAGAACACTGAGAAATGTATAAAATTATTGAATGATTATATTATATGCCTGAAACTAGTATAACAGTGTATGCTAATTATACTTCAATAATAATAATAATAACAATAAAATACCAGCCCGCAGAAACTAAGGAAAAAAAAAAAAACACCACCATCTTTTAACCAAGAAAAAGCAATAAATACCAGTGAATACAAATGAAGAAGGAGTCTCTAAAAATTAATACATTTAAATATTGATCACTTGGCATAGTTTCCTACATAAATAGGAAACCATGCTCTAGGAAATTACTAATGATAGGTGAATGCTTTTGGAAAATTATGATAGCTTTTTACCAACTACAGACCCAAGAGTATTACTCATGATTTCAGAACATCAGTTATTCTTCTGTTCTTTTCTGAATTACCTAACCTACCTTGTAGGTATGCTAGAGATACATTTTCTTTTCAGAAAGCATATTTCTCATAGTTATCTCATTGTGAATCATGACATCAAAATTTAATTTGTACTCCATGAGATATCCATAGAGACAGACTTTTATATAGAGTCATATATATGTATTATTTTGTGTTCCCTAGTGTCTGATGGGTTTTTTTATTCTAAGTGTTTTAGTCATGTATTAATGTACTATAATTTCAAGAAAGAAATTTCTCACATCTTCTAATTTCCAGTTTTGTTTTTATCACCCCCTGCCCAGGTCCACTTTTGTTATTATTGCTGTTGTTTTGCTGATGATGATGACAATGATGTTATTGATTCCTATTTCTTACTTTCATGCCTTTGTTTTAAGTTTGCTGGAGAAAATATTTGAATAATTGAATTCAGAAAGAATGATTCATTTTAAGTACTATACATTCATTCATATGCCTAGAAAATGTTTCGTTGCTCTTGAACATGAGTGCTAGAATAACTGCATCTATATATGCATATATATATATATCTAAGAACAATCTATTTTCATTAAGAACACTGTATATCACTCTTTCTTTTAGACTCGGGGTCATGTGCCTTTTGATTCTTAGTTACCTGCTTAATTATAATATCATTGGCTTCCTACTTTCTCTCTTTCGAATCTCAAACACGGATCTTCAGCTTTAGGTCAATCTCTTTCTTAGTCAAAACAATTTTTCCAACATTCATTCTTTCATTTCTGTCTCTCCAATACGTTTGTTTATTTTTTGAGACATTCTTTACGATGGATATTGGATATTCATCCAATATCCTGTGTATTTATTATCTATCATCTTCCAATGTCAGTTCAATTTCACTAATTCAGTTTTCACTGTTTCCTAGTCTGTGGGAACATAGAAGGGACACAGTTTATTAAGGATCAGGCAGAGAAGTGAGACACATCACTTTTGTTCACATCTCCAACAGACAGAAAAATAATCTAAAAATGTAGTTTTTAGCTGGCAGTCATACATCTTGCGAAAACTCAATTACCATAAAGAATAGTTGAACAGATAGCTTTTATATCCAACAATCTTCAGTATCTCATAATTCTTGAAAGTTCATTTTTACAGATTTTTAAAATTCAGATATAGGCTGAACTTTTCCTCTGCCTAGGTGATAATTGAATGCAATGGATTTGGGAATTAGATTATCTATGCTTTAATCCTACTTCTAGCTATGAATAGCTGTCCTAAGAGCAGCTTATTTACTCTCTATCTGTGTTTTATTATCTGTAAAAAGGGAGATTATATCATAGATACTATAATAGATCTAGCAGATTGATAATAGATTTATCATGATAAATAAATTTTTATTATACAGTAAAGTCTTAAAACCCTTCCCAGAATCTGTGGTGCCTTTTATATATAGCATATGTGTGACTGTGTGTGTGTGAGTATACACACATACATGAATGGATTGAAACTTATTACCACTCCTGAGAATGTGAGTTTTCAGAGACATTTTTCCCAGTGTTGTTCATTATTAAAGATCTTCTACTGCACCTAGAAATTTTAGAGCGGTGCTTTTAATCTGCATTAAAATTGACAAAATATGTGATTTCCAGAGCATCATCCACTAATTCCATCATCTTTTAATTAAAAAAAAATATTTTTACATTTGGTGATAGCTTCCATTGATACAATGACCTAACAAGACAGAGACAGTCCCTTGCCTTCATGGTTTACATTATAGTTGATAAGAATATAAATAGCAAATGAACAAATAAACAAATTAGTTAATTGTGGATTGTGATAAGTGCTTTAAATAAAAACAATAAGGTATTATAATAAAGAATAAAGATAGATTATCCGTTAGTGATTCTCCAAAGAAAAAGTTAACTTGAACTGTTATTTCAATTTTGAGAAGGAGTCAGCCAGGAGAAAAGTCTGGCAAAAAAATTTTCCAAATATAACTAACTCAAAACTCAAAAATTTATTTTTACTACTCTTTTTTTTTTAATGATTCACACTATGCTTCTCTTTGGGAATCAAACTCTAGTGGCAATTTCTTAAACAAAGAGGTGTTACAGAAAATTTGAGCAAATTAAAATTTAATATACCATTTTCCCTTTAAGTTTTTGATAACTTTGTTCTTTTCCTTCTGATCTCTCTTTTCTCTTCTCCCTCTAATCTCTGACTCCTGATTGTACAACCTAAAATTTGAAGTCTTGCCTTTGCATTAAGGGTGACTTTCTCACCTCACATTACTTATATTGGTTCATGTCATCCTTTCTAGATGAGTTCTGAATTTAACAGTTCAAATTTTCAACAGAATAATTTATTCTCTATAACTCGTTTTTTCCAACATGCAGTCTTTGTTATTAGAATAAAAATGCTACAGAGAAAACTATACTTTTTCAAATCATGAGTGTTTCTCAATAAAAACATCTTACAAAAAATGAAAAGAAATAAAAACATCTCGTGTTAACTCTAAAGGTGGGATGATAATAAAATTCAGAAGTCTTTAGAGGTTTTTTGAATAACTACTGTATCTCAAACTACCATATCTCAAACACTAAAGTTGTTTATTTATTTTCATGGCAGAGTGGAGTTCCAAATTGTCTCTCTGGTCCTGGTTTTAATGCGCATGTTTGTGAAGGATCAACAGAGGCTATCTTATTTTCCTAAAAAAAAGAAAAATTAAGACTCCAAATGAGTAAAATTAACAAAAATTTCTGTGTGCAAAGTAGCAGAACATCATAAGCATTTGAGTTTCAAACGACATTATCTATAAAGCTGGATTTATTTTCAAACAAATCCAAATGCAACATCAATTCTACAATAATCTCATTAGAAACTTGCTGTCAATGTGTTAAGAAGGAAAGAAAGACAAATGAAGACAGTTTTTTTGAGCTGCCGCTTCACGTGAGGGACCACAACAGGGGTTTGAGTGGAATGTATTCCTCTGAAGAAAGCTCTGCATTAACTACCACTCAAGCATCATAAATAAGAAAAATGAAGCTCAGAAGCATAGAATTTATTTAAAAATATTTAATAAGGACCTTTCATGTTTTAGGTATTTTGGTAAGCATTTGACATTAAGTGGTAAATTAGGACAGATGCAACCTCTGCTCCCATGAGGCTTGCTGTTTGGAGGGAGTAATAAGACATTAATAATCAATGACACTCTTTAATTACAAACAGTATTATGTAATAGAAAATGACTGTGAACAGTGCTATATGGGCCTGACATTGTGCAGGGGTTAGGAAAGCTCTTTTAAAGTACAGAAAATGGAATTGAGAGATAAAGAGTTATAGAAATAACAATGTAAAGGGGAATGGTTGGGTATATTCTAGTCACATGTAGGAGGTGGCTGTTAGGGACGCCTGGGTGGCTCAGTGGGTTAAAGCCTCTCCCTTCTGCTCAGGTCATGATCCCAGGATCCTGGGATCGAGCCCCGCATCCGGCTCTCTGCTCAGCAGGGAGCCTGTTTCCCTTCCTCTCTCTGCCTGCCTCTCTGCCTGCTTGTGATCTCTGTCTGTCAAATAAATAAATAAAATCTTAAAAAAAAAAAAAAAAAGCAAGTGGCTGTGATGGAATGTAAACATGGTTTATTTAAAGATCTGAAATAAATATTGTTCTTTTGGAGTCCAGAGAATGAGTGGAGAAGAGTTTAAGACAGCACAGGTAAAACATGCAGGTAAGGGGTGGCCTGGGTGGGTTGGGCCTCTGCCTTCGGCTGGGGTCATGGTCTCGGGGTCCTGGGATCAAGCCCCACATCGGGCTCTCTGCTCAGCGGGGAGCCTGCATCCCCCCCCCACCTTTCTGCCTGCCTATCTGCCTACTTGTGATCTCTCTCTCTGTCAAATAAATAACATCTTAAAAAAAAATATGCAGGTAAACTTTAAGAGCAAGTTTTAATTGACAATTTTTAATAACATTTTAATACCATTTTTAATATATTTCCTAAGAGATGGGAAATCAATTAGAGGAGTTTAAACATGAAAAAGTCAGATTAACGTGGAAAAATATTATGTCTGCAGCTTGGAGAATGATTTGGAGGAGAATAAAATCGGAATACCAATTTTTAAGGTAATCTAGGAAAAGTTGATAGTATCTTGGACTATGAAAGCACCAAGGAAAGTAAATGCATATAAGACATACCTATGAAAAAAGAATATAGAGTTTGGGAATGAGAAGATGAAAAGTCTGAGAAGCCATTTATCAGATATGACATTCATAGGTCCTGCATGTTGGATTACGGCATATTTGGCATCAAAGTCTTCAATGAATGAGTTGCTTAGAGGTTGGTATGATGTAACAGGGAACAAACAGAGACAAAAGTATAGTTGAATAATGTAAATTTCAAATGATTAGAGAATTTAAGAAGGCAGAGGTTTTTTAATGGTTTAACAGACCTCAGTGGGAAGCAAAAAGAACATCAGTGTGACTTAAATTTTTATAGACCTAGTGCCCAATGCACCATTTGTTGGGGGCATCTCCTCTACTCCACAGCTCAGGGCAGCTTCTGACTTATTCTAAGTGATTGACATTTATTTCTCAATGAGCCACAGACTGTATATTCATTTGTACGCCCATGTAATAAATATACACCCGTAAGCATACTATGTACCAAGAATGATGTGAATCACTGCAATACAAGAATACAAAGGGTGCATCCTTCTTACATTCCAAGAGTTTATTATTAATTTGAGTATTTCTGAAAATTAAATGTGCCTAAGAATTCCCTGGGTAAATTATTTAAAACGCAGAAGTTTGAGTCCTTTGTTCACTGCTTAAATGTTGTCAGGCATTGGGGGAAAATATCTGCATTACAGCAAGTACTTGAGTTGATTTCAAAGTCAGTGGTGCAGAGAAAATCCTGAATTAATGCATGATTCTCTCTAATGTAAAAAACCATTTTTTAAAAACACTAAATGTACTTTCCTCCTTCTACTTTGACCATTGTCTATGCATGTATTTCCTTTTCTTTCTGGATATCTTAAGTACAAGGTAATTGACAGTGCATCAACTTTTGTTAATTGTCACTGTATTACCTACTCAGGGCCTCAAATCTTGTAGAAGCCTTGTAAGAGCAAACCTCATTTCTCATACAGAGTTGCTAGAAATGACCGAAAATAATCAGTAGGGTTGGCTCAGTGGTGAGAAAGTGATCCAAGTCAGACCAATAAGAGAGAATTAAGAACCTTTTTTTTTTTTAATGTTTAAGTAAATGAGATTTCTCCCCTGCATGGAGTGATGTGCATTGCTGAGTCCTGGAATTTGTGGACATTTGGCACCCATGGATAAATCTGAAATGTGTATAGGAAGAAATGCAAAACCAAGGGAATTTTACTGGATGCTCTTAACCCTGCCTTCAGTTGTGTGATCCTATAAATACCCTACTTATTTTATTTTATTTTTCTTTTAGCCAACTGTGACTGGACTTGATGGGAAACTTAGGGTTTTGGACTGTGTTGAATTCTTATTATCTTTTGATTCTTCCTAAAATAATAATGAGTAATGCTTACTTGTAGAATACACCAGAGGACTGCTTATTTTTTTTTTTATCCTTCTTTTCATTCTTACTTAACCAACTCCTCTTTTAAAATTGTAACCTACATTAGCATGCTAATAAAAATTTTCTAGTCTTTTTCATCAAGCAACAATATACCCTTTAATAGAGCATTGTGATTCTTCAAATAATGAATGTAATCTATTGCTTTCTAGAAATATTTTTTATTATGAGTATAAAACATAAATAATTAATCTGTCAGTGAAATAGGCATCCTGAAATTAGATTTTATTTCTCCATAAATAACTGCCTCATATTTTCATTGTTTGAATTAAAAGTTATTTTCAAATGCAGCATAACTCCTTCCTAAAATTTGATTTTCAATACATGTTGAGAGTTTTTTCATGTATTGATTGTATTAATGTATTTGGCTTATAAAAATAGCATTATTATTAAACATTAGAGGACAAAATCTTTCAATAAAAAAACTTTCAGAAAACATAAATGAATTTTTTAATATCAGTAGTAGATGTGAATATTGTTATCACAACATTCATGAAAATTTTTATCAATTTTGGTATTAATCCCACTGAGAAGATAATTATAGCAGTATTAAAATAAAATATATATATTTCCAAACATCATAGAAACCATAAACTGTTTAATTTTAAAACTTCCATTATTTATGTCCACACTCATAGAATTGACTGTGATTTTACATTTAATAAGAAATAGAAACTCCTTAATAATTTGGTACCTTTGTTACTCTGATATCATATCTCCCTAAGCTATCTATATCCATCAGCAATACTCACCACTCTATTTCTTCTGTCTTGGTTTTATGTACACTGTCTTTTCTGCCATGCCGAATTCATCTCCAAAACATAACCTTTGCCTAATTAAAGGGTACACATGAATTAAACTCAAATTCATTTACCAATTCTTTCAGAAGCTATTGTTTAACTGTCTCCCAATTTTTAAAAAATGACCTAAACATTCTATCTCCAAAATTCTGCAGAGAAAATCCATTGTATTGCATTTCTCTTAAACATGATAGATAGTCATATCAAATTATATCTCTACTAAGTAAGTTAAAAGTATTGTAGAGTTGTTGCAGGAACCAAGGGTCAATTTTCTGTCTTGTGATAAACAGCAGATGTTCGTAGATTGGAAAATGTGGCTTGAAATTCAGGTTGGATTCCCAGAAGTTTGCATACCATTCTGTCTTTACCATACATGATATCCACTGTAAGTTGATCTCAGCTACAGTAGAGACCCTCATTTATGGCCAATAAGACAGTTGAAAAGCTCTCATTATGTAAGATTACCTTGCTCAACTTAAAAACCTGGAAGCTATCATTCTCAAATCTTTACTCTGAATTCCTGTGGCATTTATCACACTGTAAAACTGATTCTGGACAGATAATTGCTATATTACAGAATTTGGAGTAAAGGTGTTGGGAGGAAATGAAATGCAGTTTGTTTTTTTTTTTTTTTTTCATGAACAAAGAGGTAGTAAGAAAAATACAAAAGGATCACACTTTTGTAAGTATTAAGCAATGTAAGTTTTTCATGTATTTATATTCTTTTAGGAAAGAAGAACTTCATTAATTTATTGGGATTAAATTAGCTAAGAATTGTTTTCACAGACTTAGGCAAGACATGAGACAAGATAAATGTAGAAAGTGAACAAAATCAATGAGTGTAGAAACAGAGAAAGGTTTAGAAGACCATCTAATAATTAAACAGTATGTTCTTAGACTAAACGGAGATTTCTCAGACTGGTTGAAAGGAAGCATTTATTGCTTATGGAATTTTGCCCCAGGTTCTGAAACTGTCTGTTTATTAGCATGTTATATAATCTTTTCTAAACACTTCCAAAACTTTACCTATTATTCTCAGTTTGGGTTCTTTTAACGTTGAGCAGAAATTCAAAGAAACTTTCTATATCAACCCAAAGATGGAATATTTAAGTGTTATTATTTTTCTTGTCTTTTCAAGAATCTAGAACCTTGACAATCCAAGTATGATTCATGGACCAGCAACATCACCATCACCTGGGAACTTATTAGAAAAACAGAATCTCAGGTACTTCCCCAAACCTTCTGAGACAGAATCTGCATATTAACATAACCCTCTGGGTGATTTGTATGCACATTAGATTTTGAGAAGCACTAGGCTAGAGGTCCTTTCTGAATTTTATTCCTTAGATCCTCAAATTCAAAGATTTGAAGCATTTGGGGGGATTAAAATTTAAATTTCCTTTAAAGCATTTATTTCTCTATGAGAACTGCATAACATATAAGCATTTGTATTGTGCTACAAAATATGTATATTCTTGGTAACCCAAAATTAGTGTCTTTCCTGGAGCTTAATAGCCTATAAGATAATGACATAAACATAAGTTACACTTCTCAATATTCACCTCCCTCCAAAACCAGGTATCCATATTTCTAATTAACAAATTGAAGAAAACCAGTAAAGCCTTGAAGGATATCACCAGTGTTGGAAGCTGAACATCTGGATGCCTCCTGATAAACAGGTTCTGCCCTAAGATAGATGGGCTGAGCCAGATTACTATTCAGAAACAGAACCCTACAGGTGTTGATGCTTTGGTTTCAATTTACTTGTCAACCACAGTTTTATTTTTTTATTTATTTATTGTTATTTTTCTAACAAACTCAGTACCAGTCTTACATAATATATTCCCAAATTATTAACTGCATCATTACTAATTAAAATGTCCTACTTTGATCTGCACAAATTATATATCATTAGTTTTGACAGACAGGTTTGAACATTGGTCCCATGTGGGTTTACTCTGAGAAATTTCTAATTGCATAATTATTTACATGGGTATCATACCCTGAGAATACCAAATTACCTCAAGGGCTCAAACATAGCCCTATACCCCAACACACACACATACACACACACACACACACACACACACACGCACACACACACATTAGAATTCAGTTTGAAACCAAATTATATGTGTAACTGATATACTTTTTAAGGCACCAAGACATGGTGTAAGTATATTCTAAAAAATGAGATTAATTTCTGGACACTTCCATATTTAACCAATAAGGAAGGCATGCCCATTTTAAATGTACAGAGAAAATATAAAAGGAAAAATTGGTAGAGAAATATTTCAGATTTTCAACATATTTTATAAATGAAAACATTAAAAAATGCTGATTACTATATCTTTGATTTTGAGCAGAAATTTAAAGAGCTTTCTGTATTAGCCTTCATCTATTACATTTTTATTTTCATGATTTTTTCCAGTTTTTTATAGTTGTCTACCATTTTGATACCAAAACTATGATAAAACTTTTACATTCACTACCTAATTTAATGCACCCAAGAATGTTAATATGCCATATCATGACTATCTTCAAAATATATTCTGTTTTTTTTTTTAATTTTAATTCCAGTTAGTTAACACTTCCATACAACACCCAGTGCTCATTGCAGTGCACTTCCTAATCCCCATTATCTATTTAACCTAACCCCCACCCACAGCCCCTCTGATAACCATCAGTTTGTTCTCTATAGTTAAGAGACTGTTTCTTGATTTGCTTGTCTTTCTTTTTTTTCTTTTGTTATGTTCCTTTGTTTTGTTTCTTAAATTCCACATATACATGAAATCAGGTATCTGTCTTTCTCTGGCTGAATGATTTTGCTTACCATAATACTCCCTAGCTCCATCCCTGTTGTTGCAAATATATGCTGAATTCAGTCATTTTTCTACACCCTCTGTCATGACCCTGGCCCAATCAGTTGTAACCTCTCACCTAGACCACCTTCATAACCCTATATATGTCTCCTGCTAAAACTACCCCAACTCTCTGGAGTCCTAATTGTTTTAGTGCCTGAAGCCACTCTCCTCAGTTTTTCCTTTCTTTTCTTTTTTTTTCATTTAAATAGAATTAGGTTATAATTCTGCTCAAAAGATTTTAAAGGATTCCCAACACACTTAGAATAAAATGCAAATAATCCACCATGGTTTAGGGTGTATAAAATTTAATAACAAGTATTCCACAATTTGCACCATTGTCTAATCTTTGCTGAGTCCAAATGAATCATCTTTCTATTCTTTAAAAGTTCCAAGTTTTGTCTAAATTTTGAGTATTTCCACTTGTTATTTTTTCTGGCTTAAATGCACTTCCAAGACACTCACCTACATTTTGTTCTAGTTTCTAGTCAAATGTAATTTTTTTCAGAAAGGCCTTATCGAACTGCTCTAAAATGCTCCCCATCAATCTTAATCCCTTTGCTTTATTTTTCTTGAGAGCATCACTGAAATACAAACTGAAATTATATTATATATTTATTTCAATATATTGTAATTTTTTCTCTTTCTAAAGTATAAGTTCATGAGTGCAAGGATTTGCCTCCTTCGTTCATTGCTATATCTTTCAGATGCTAAAAGCATTGTTATGTATATATTACGTGCAATGCTTTCAATTCATTCATATATATACAAATATACATGTATTCACATACACACACACACGCACACACATTTTAACTCTTATTTTAAGAGAGCAGATGAGAGCAGCTATCAGTTCTGTGGTATACAAATTGTATAATTTTGGATTTATTGAATGCTAAAGAAGAGTCACTTATATGAGCCATTCTACTGAAAAACGGGAACTAAAATATCCTCTTCCTAAACTCAATTAAGAGAATTAAATGAGAGGGATTACAGTATCCTCCTGCTAAAGTTGATTATAAGGATAAATTAGATAAAACAGTTCTCCCATTTCCTACAAAATAATTGGGGCTCTATTAAAGTCTTTTTCCTTCCTGGTTGACTAGAAAACTCAGGATCAGAGGTCACCTTCTTCTTTTATTTTTACCTTTATCTTTTTTTTTTCCCCACAACACTTATCCCAGACACTGAATGGATATTTAATGATCTCGAATTACTGGAAAGAGTTTCAAACTTTACTAGGACTAAAACACACAGAGTAAACAGCATTGCTGCTAATTACAAGTTATAAATTAGCACTTGGAAAGTCTGTTTTCTTATCTCAAGGCACATGTTTTGATGCTTCTTTCCAAGTGACTGCCTCTTAGGTGTTCAATGAAAAAGGACCTGAAATTAGTGCAGATTCCCTTGAAACCAAATCAGCAGGATGTATTTATCAAAGAATTCACTTTGCATATAATTCAGGTTTATTCACATGTATAGCTCAGTCATTTGGCTAGCCTGAAACTTTAATGGGATCCTAAAGTAATTATAGCACAAAATCAAGTTCTCAGATAACAAAGAAGGTGTCAAGTTTACTCTAGGGCTCTGACTATTTCATTTTTCAATTAAAAAGTCTGTAACAGTTCCATTAATGATCACATTGTATCTCTGACTCATCTTCTGAAAACTTGCCTTTTAACTTAAAAGGCATATCCTATGACAATTTTGTATCATGTATCCAAAGAGATTATTATTTGCAGATTAGGATGCAATCTCAAAAATAAGTCTTATCATTGAAATTTATATTAATATTTATCAATAGTCTACATATTATATCTTTGTATAATGATTAAGAATTTTTAAACAAATTAATATATACTATGTAATTTTTATCTACAGCAACCCATTGATCAGGAAAGAATTATCTTCATTTTGCAATAAGAAACCAATTCAAAACAAAACTCAGATATCACACTGAGAACTGTAAAGCCAAGACTAGAATGCAGGGACCTACTTCAGTCCCCTTTTTTTTTCATGGTGCAAACTATATTCTATTGACTGCATGGCAGAGGTAAGAGTGATACTTTTGAAGCAAAATAGAGGTAATAAATAGTTCCAGGAATGAGCCTGGATTTCTTATGAAAATGATATAAAAAAGGAGGAAAATCATAAGGAGATTACCAGAGAGTACCACAGCAAATCTTAGTAACTGTGAATATTTTATAGGGAGCAGAATGGGACAGATATTTCTAGAAGCAAGAAGATTGCAGGGGCATACTCTTGATTCCTAGGAGTGAGGGTATAAGTATTGGGGATGGAGTTGTCTTGCCTAGGTCTCCCTTTTCTCATGAAGAAACTAGAGTATGTTTTCCAGCAGTAAAGATAAATCCATAAATTTCACATCTGATATTTATTTTAAGGAAGATCACACTTTAATCAATGTAGAGGAAGACATCAGTGTACCTCCTTGCCCATTAGATTGTGAGCAAGTTGAAGAGTTCTATAAATATTCATTTCCCCTGGAGCTAATGCTACATAGCAGGCATCCAACAAAAACGGGTTGAATGAGTGAATGCAATGGCAAGTACAAATAAACAGTGGGAGATGACAGAAAGAAGAGACTGCAGACAGAGCTGAACAATCTCTCTTCCCAACTTCCTCCTCTAGATTATTATAAAAGGAGAATCATTACTTGTTAAACCCTGCAATCACTCCATTTTCTTCTGCAATATGTATTTACAAAATAAAGACATTCTCTGAGTCACACATATAAGCATAATGGATTAATTAATCTATAGTCCCATTGAGTAGAATTCTCTTATATTTTTTCCATATTTCTGAATTGTGACTTCCTTTCAAGTTTGTGAGGAACTTACCATATCCTACTCGTTCCCCACAGCATGGAGTATTCTGTTTGACAAGACTCACAATCAGGCTTTATACTACAGAGGGACAAATACAATTTTAAAAATGCGTGAGAAGCAAACAATTCTACAGTGTTGCTCCAATTAAGCCTTTATTTTAATGTAGGTCTCTGTAACAGGAAAAGTTCCAATTAAATTTAATTTATGATCAAGTCAATTCATTTAAACAAAAGTAGTTTCTTTGTCCTTCTTTTGAGAGTTCAACAGAATATATTCCCAATATTCATTCTATAATGGCGACTCTAGAATGAAAAAATGCCTTAACCAATTGTTTCTGATGCAACATGCTATTATATTTCACATTGTCTTCTCTTTACACATTACCTGAAGAGTATAATGAAGGGCTAATAAAATAAAAAAATAGAAATCATCAATGTAGAGAAATATTGAAAGTGTGCTTTTTTTTTAAGATTTTATTTATTTATTTGACAGAGATCACAAGCAGGCAGAGAGGCAGTCAGAGAGAGAGGAAGAAGCAGGCTCCCTGCTGAGCAGCATGATCCCCTGGGATCATGACCTGAGCTGAAGGCAGAGGCTTTAACACACTGAGCCACCCAGGCACCCCGAAAGTGTACTTTGAATGAAAATTTAGCAAAGCATTATGTACAGTTTAGAAGTATATCACATATTCTTTATGGTCACTTGAGTAATTAGTAAAATTATATATACTTGGGTGGAGGAGATGCTCAAACACATTAGGATATTAGTTACTTCCTCAAAGTGAGGGAAAAGACTAGGATTGTTGTATCTGGAAACAGATGTAGATCTTAATACAATCTATAGTGTTTTATTTTTCCAAAAAATTAATTGTAGTGATGTATACAAAAGATTTACATTTACCGGATGTAGCACAAGTGGGTTTCTCTGAGCTTGTTAAATACTCTCTATTTTCTGCTCTTTGATACTGCTCATAATTATTAAAATAATTCAGTCAACTAATATGCAAAGATTGTGACAAGGCGGCATTACAAATTTAGACACCTCCCTGCCCTATTATATTACTGAGTGTTCTCCAAGGGGGAAGGATATGGAATATATGTAACTATTTGGAAGAAATTAATTATGAAGGATTAGGTCATGCTGAAAAATCCTATAATCTTCCATCTGCAATCTGGAGAAGCTGGGAAACCCAAAGGCCAGAGAATGGGGAGCACTGATGTCTGAGGGCAGGAGAAGATGAATGTCCCACCTCAAATGGAAACCAAGTTTATCCTTCCTCCACCATTTTGTTCTATTCTTGCTTCAGTGGTTAGGATGATTCCCTCCTGCACTGCTGAAGGCAATTTTTTTTACTCAGTCTGTCAGTTCAAATGCTAATCTCTTCCAGAAACACCCCTCCAGACATATCCAGAAATAATGTTTCACCAGCTGTCTGAGCATACCTTTGCCCAGTCAACTTTACACATACAATGAACTATCACACCTATTAACTAATGTTCTTGTGGATAGGTAACAAAATACACAAATAACAATAAAGCACTGTCTTAGCAATGTCAGCAAAATATTTATATCCTACTCCTACAATACATTGGATATCTGGAAGAAGTTCTGCTAAATACATAACAAAGAGATCTTTTCAATAAAAAGTGATAAAACATTCAGAAGGTTGGTGGACTTCTGAAGAAGATTTAGGGAAAAAGACTTTTAATATTAAAAATTAGAAGAGCACTAATTTTCAATGTTTAAGCAGTTAGCTACCTCACAAATTTCCTTCTGACAACATTAAAGTGAAGAATAGGCAACTTTATTTGTTTTCTCAATAATAAAGAGAACATTTCATTAATGAAAATATAGGAGGCCGTCTAATAAAGATAAAAGTTAAAGACAAAGATCTCACATAAATAAAAAGCACAGTGGAAGAGCTTTAGGCTTGAAAGAATTATCATTTCATTTATTTAAATGGTGTTATTTCAAATATATTATTTAATATTTTTCCTGGCTACCGTATTTCCACAGCATTTTGTAATAAGAAGTATTTCTACAATCAAACAAAATGTTTTTTTCTCTTTAAATATTTCTCTCAAATATTTTTCTGAATATTAAATAAGATCAGGTTCATAAAAAGTACTTGATAAAAAATACTTATTAAAAACAACAGTGAATAGCAGTAAAAATGTTGGACTCTGTGCTTACAGAGAATTGAGTGTAAATCCAAACTCTGCATCTTCATAAATTTGTTACCTTGAGCTAGTGACTTAATCTCTCTCAACTGCATTGGAAAATGCGTAAAACAATAGAATCCATCTGATACGGTTTGGTGAGGATTAAATAAGTTCATTTTCTTTGGATAGCACTTGACCCAGCTGAAATGCTTAATACACAGTAACATTAGTTTCTTTCAAATGATAGAAAGTGCTATAAAAAAAAAAAAAACACAAACTACCTAGTTCACTTCAAAAGAAATAGAAATCATTGTAAATTATTCTGTAACATGAAAGGTACCATCAGTCATATGAAATCACTAAACCCTGTGATAGATGAAATGGAGATAATTTAAGCCCACTTCAATTTAAGTTTCTGTCAACTTTAGATCATTTCCAGTGTAATGTTCCTTTCACTTCTGGTCATTAGATGTGTTCATTTACACAAGCAATATTTCTTTTAAAGATCTCATGAAGGAACACAAACCTTTTGAAGGCAAAGGCTTGTAACATTTGATAATTTTGTAGTCATGTAACAGGAAATTCCCTGAGTGGAAAACAACGTTACATATACAGCAAACTGCTATTTGCCTTACATAAAACACTAGGAATCTACTTGTATTAAGAAATAAAATATTCCTTCATATAGATATTTTCCACATGTATGCACACATGCACACATTTATAAGTAAGAAATGTCTAGCAGTGTATATTGAATCTGTTGCTAGTGAACTGCAAGCCACATTTTGTGATGAGGGAACTAGCTGGGGAACTAGCATCTTCTTGAGGCAGGTTTGCCATTTGTTGTAATTTCTGTTGTTTGAATTTTTCCCTTGCATTGTCATGACCTAAGAAAGCCATTAACTATATATAACTGAAGCAAATTTATAAAAAATAACGCAACATGAGATAAATGCATCCATTATTTATTTACTTAAAATTATCCTATTTTTTTAAAAATGTAGTTTGCGACCCATTAAATTGATATCATAAACCAGTTATCTATCATGTCATATACTAATAATCCTGAAGTCCAGATATGTCATTGTGTTTAACAAGCTCCTAATTAAGAGGTGTGGCTTTTCTCTGGAATCTCTCTTGGAATCACTGGGTAATTCACTTATTTGTTCATTCGATAGACATTTACTGGACACTACCAGCTGCTCAGATCTCAAAGTCATGGATATAGTAGTAAACAAAAAGCTGCATTTTCTTTAAAGAGGTTTCCCTTATGTAGTAATAGTATCCCTCATTTCTTCATCAAAACCCCAATATTATAGCTAGTATATGCCAATTATTCTAA
>RCUC01144430.1:0-42342 GCA_003697995.1 Taxidea taxus jeffersonii
GTGGATGGTGACCCAGTTTGTTGCTTTTTGTAGCTCAAGAGAACATGATTAAACAAACTTAGAAAATAAATACCTTTCAGAAAGGCCGATTAATTCAGATCAATGGAATAATTAATGGAGCTGCATGCGTAAGCCAATTAATATTCTGATTTTTCCCAGGGAAATTCAGGGCACTGATATCTGCTGTTAGACCATTTGGATTTCTCAGTGAATGAGTAAGGGAATAAAATATAGGAAATGGATAAATCTCTCTTCTTCTCCCTTGTGATCCCTCCCCTGCGGATGCTTTCTTAACAGTTCTTAAACAGTGGTATTTTAAGGGTGGGAGGGAGGGAGGCCCTGTATTAGTTTGGCAGGCCTTTCTAAAAACCAACATATACTCCTTTGACCTCTTACTGTTCTGAAACTCTAGCATTTGAGTTTCTGTCTTGTTTCACTTGGATGGTCACATGGCTAGAGGAGTTTATTCTCTGCTGGACTCTTTAAATATTTCCTTTCCCACTGTGGGAAGGGAAGATCTTTGTGGATTTCCCCCTGACTCTCTGCAAGGTCCCATGCCATGTCAGTGCTCCCACTAGGGAGCCAGTTTTTTTTTTTAATACATTTGACCCAATTTGTACCAAAGTGATTGCTCTATTTTTGGGATCCGTTGAGAGGCGGCCGAACGAAGCTTATTTTTTCATCTGTAGTAAATACCTTCCAGTTAACGTGAATGGCAAATCAAAGGGCAGAGAGCGATACGGGTTGCAAAGCAGCACGCGTCAGGGAGCTGGTGGGTTTTCTTTGCCATGTGGCTCTCTGGGAAATGTGTATGTTGAACCGTCAGAGCCAACTCTGTGCCGAGCTGTGTCTGCCTCTTAAAGTCATCTGTAGTGACACCATTACTTCTGTCGGGTGAGAAAAGTGACCAGTGTGTTTGGTCTGGGTTGCTTGTAACTGAGCCAGCTTTGGGAATCTGGAGACTGCCTTGGGGGCAGCAAGTTTTCCCAGGGTTAGGTCATCCTCATCTTCTCTTCTTCTCCTTTCTTTTAAAAAAATAAACAGTCTCAAGTTTCTATGCAGTTTCATTTGTGGACTTGCAGGGACTAGCGGAGGTTGAAGCCATGGAAACGGTACGACTGAGTTCCCACAGTGAGATGCTTTTTGGCTCAATCTGTAGTGCTAGCTCCTCAGTTCCACTTATTGAAAGCGTGTATCACTTATTTAATTTCTTCTTAGCCCGGGGTGGGGAGCAGGGCGAGCTCTGCTTTTCGGAGTGTCAGAGTGGGGCTGCTTATAATACTGTGCCTCACTGTGTCGAAGAACTCTCTGTTTTGCTTCCCCGACTTCAGTTTCTCAAGGTGGACGATGCAGTTGAAGTTGTCTGGGCCACCTGCCCCTCATACTCCGTGGCCCCAGGCTGAGCCCCGCCCTCTGGAGTGATTGGTTGCCTCAGATTAGGACTGTCCCACCTTGGGGTGCTCATCTGCCAATTCAGACCTCCCCTGATGTCTGCTAATGACACCAGCCAAAGAGGGCAAGGCCCGGGGCCCAGGCTTCTCTGCCCCTTCATCAGGCATAGTGGTTCTGACCAGGGGCTCAGTAAATGCTCCTTTAATTCAGCGGGAGGTTTTACCAAGTCTTTGACCCCTTCCCCATCCCCTTCCTCATCTTGTTGTTGTGGCCTGTTTTTTTGTTTTTGTTTTTGTTTTTTTCTTAAGCGCCTTGATGGGGCCTTTACAGACCCCTTCCCATCTTCGCCCTCCTCCCCAGCCACACCCCTGTTGCCGGGGCCAGGCCCTCCTGGGCTGTATGAGCTTTCTGAGTCCCTCTTTCGCAGCAGCACCCCCTCCCCTCCATTGGCCCACCCGTAGTTCCTAAACACTCCTTCTGTGTGCTTGCCCACCTTCTGGCCTCTTCTCCACCTGCAGTGCCCCTTCCGCTCCGCCCCCTGGAGAAGTTCAGGAATCCTCTCAAACGACTCTTCCATGAGAAGAGTGGAAACGGCTCTTCCATGAGAGCTTTTCCCACCCTGATTGGAAGTAACAGTCTTCTCTGAGCCTCTCCCGTGGCAGTTCACGGACAAAATACCTGATGTTTTGGGCCTTTATATGCATGTCTTATCTCTGTCTTATCAAGTGTCTTCAGAATACAGTTCTTAGTGAGTCATTTTGGGATCCACGACAGTGCCTGGCCCGGGGGTACCAAGTAGCTGTTCAGTAAACACGTGTAGTTGCCGTGGCTGCCAAGAGAAACACCTCACCCATTCTTAACTCTGAACTGTATTTGGGATTTCCTTGGGTGGCAGGTCCTTAGCTGGGAGTGGGTGGGACGTTGTGAGTGCTTGTTCCTGAAACGCTTAGGGTCTTGTGACTCTGCTTCTAGAGCGGGCCTGGCTGAAGGAACCCTGGGAGCCAAGGTGTCAGGGCAGAGCCGTCTAGCACACTTTGTGCTCAGAGTAGCAGAGCGGTGGGAACGCCTCTGACCAGCCGTGCTGGCTGTGGACTCCTGGCAGTGGGACCATTGTAAGATGCCTTACAATGGCCGGGAATGTTGTGGGACAGTGCACTCCGATGGTGATCTCTCTTCCATGGCTGAGATCCCAGTGCACAGTGTTTCCTGGGCTTAACAAGTGAGCTCATCGGATCTGTGCGGTGCTGTAGGTTAGGATCTCACAGTTTTTGCACCTACGGGGATTTCCTGAAACATGGTTTCATAACGTGGTTGGTTGGGCTTAGCCTATAAGGTGGGTTTTAGGTCTGTACTTTCTGCACACTGTGTCTTTGCTCCGTTGTCTTTCTGTTTGAACTCTGCGCTCTTTTTTCTGCACGACAAGATTCTGCCTGTTCTAGGACAGCTCCTCTGCTACCTCCTCAGCTCAGCTTCCTCTGAGCCTCACCCACTCCTGCCTCCCACCCCACCTGCCTGAGTTTAAGTCCTGGCTCTCCCTCTGCCCTCCAATAAGCTCCGTTAACTCTCTTCTTTACGGACATTTGCTGCTTTCCGCCTCTTTTTATAACAGCTCCGGGGCGTGGTTTGGCGGTGGCGGTTCTGCACATGCGCTCTGGGGTACCCTGGCTGCTGCTTTGGCTCATTACTTAAGTGACTTCGGGTGAAACTGGGGTATGACTTCCTAGAGACAAAGGCTGGCGTCTGATTAGTCTTGTAGTGCCGGAAACTAACCCTGTGCCTGGTGCACAGGAGGCACCAGGAAATGCGTGTAGAATGACGGAATAAATACATGAATGGATGTACAAGGGCTTCGTGGTATGCCCTTATGGATCAGTAGTTAATTTTCAACAATTGGCTAATGATTAATGTTTGCCCGAGAGGCTGACTTTTGTTGTCTGATATTAATGAGAATCCCAGGAAACACCTGTCAGAGTTTGCCTCTAATTTCAGGATCGTGTCTTTCTTGGCAAATTTAACTCTTTATATCTGAAGCAGGAAGAAAGGGAAGTACTTGTTGATACTTTTCAAATCCCTGGGTCATAAGCTGGCTTCTGTGTTCCGTGTTGTATGTGCCCTGTCTGTGAGTGTGAGCGTCACAGTTCGTGGAAGGAAAGCAGCAAGATGACCAGAGTAGATAGACTTGTATAGTAAGGCTTTACCCAGCGGTGGTTTCCTAATCATAAAACGTGAGCCAGTTTATGTGCTACACAAACAAATCACATGTCGGGACGCCTGGGTGGCTCAGTTGGTTAAGCAGCTGCCTTCGGCTCAGGTCATGATCCCGGCGTCCTGGGATCGAGTCCCACATCGGGCTCCTTGCTCGGCAGGGAGCCTGCTTCTCCCTCTGCCTCTGTCTACCACTCTGTCTGCCTCTCTCTGAGCTCTCTCTCTAATAAATAAATTAAAAAAAAAAATCACATGTCTATTCCAGTCTTAACCTCATTTTGACAAAGAACAAGTTGCTGGGCCCCATCTTTTACTGAATGGACTTTGATTGGGTGTTGACAGTTTTTTGGAGACCAAAGCCAACTCTTAAAGAATTCAGATCTGCTACTATTAATGTGCCTTAATTTCAAAAGGGTCCCCAGTCTTTCGGTGGCTTTGTCATAAAAACAAATCTCATTGTTGTATAGTCATACCTTAAACATTGGAACTTCCTTGCTCAGACCCTTTAAAAATGAGCTGGTTGTTCAATGTGGAGTATAGATATTTGGGTATGTTGGTGGATTAGCCAGCCCTTATAGGGTTATGGGGTGCAGAAACACAACTCAGATGGGCTTAGTTGAAAAAAAAAATGTGTATGGGTGAGTTTGTGTGATTATTAATGTAGATAATTGAAAAGTCCAAGGGGTAGAAATCCTATCAGAGACAGCTGAAAAGGGGGCTTACAAGAGGGTATCAGGATGCCACCCAACACCCCAGCCCTTGGGTGTCTCTGGCGGAGTCCCGCCAGCTCGCAGTGGGTCTGCCCCTCAGTGTCTGAAGTGTGCGTCCCCCTTAGCCCATCTGGGGGAGGGTCTGTGGAGAGATGCATTCCTTCCTTAACCTCAGCTCAGTATTTTAAGAATGATTATGTGAGAAACAAGAAGCCCCTGTGGCAGATTTGTGGGTAGTTTCTTTCTTTCTCTCTTTCTTTTTGAACTTTCCCATCAGAATTTAATTTTTAACTGTCTGCAGAATATGAGAAGTTCCAGAATCAGCGGGGGCAACTTGCCCAGCACTGGAGGTCCTTATGTCTCGTTAAATACTGGTGGTGGTGCTTGGGATCCAGAACAGACCCCCAGTAGCTCCTCCTCTAAGAAGGTCCCTAAGGAAATTGTGGAAGCTCTGGAACTGTGGTGCTTGAGCTCTGGGGAAGGGCCTCATGAGGTGGTACTGGTGCTTGGATGCCGTGCCAAGGGAGGGGGTGCTGGTGGGTGTCTTTGTGGGCGGGGTGGGGTGGGGGTGGGAGATTGGCAGGTCATCCAGGAATAGATGTTAGCCTTTCTGCTTCTGCCTCCTACTGTGCTCAGACTCCGGGGGGGCTCTCTGCCAGCAACAGTACAGGGTATGTCCCCCGAGTCCTGTTCTGCACGTGTGAGGAAAGTGAGGAAAGTGGCAGGAGGTGTCTTCTCTTGTTCGTTCACGTGGGATGGGAGTTCTTACAGTTGGGGTGCTTGTGGACGGTCCGGCGGTGTGGCTGGGCAGCCAAAGCTGGTCATGCCTGGTGGGGAGGAGGACACAGTGAGCAAAGCAGAAGGTGGGGCTAAAGTAGGAACTGTGTGAGGTGACTAGTCCTGTGTGTGTGTGTGTGTGTGTGTGTGTGTTGTCGGTGGGGGAGAGATGTGGGTGGGTGTATGGATGGTTGGGTGTTTTTGACACACACCTTGAAGGGTGAAGCCTCCTGGTGATTTTCACTAAGCAGGGCCCCAGACCCTGCCCAGGCTGGGGAAAATGACTTTCTTCTCCTGAACCTCCAGGCAATTCTCTCTGCCAGTTTTTTATCCTTCTCCCTGTTGACTGAGTGGTAATTCTAGAAATCACAGGACATCTGTTGAAATTATTGAATGAGTGACCTTGAGGGGCAGGCTGGAGGGAAATGGGAGACTGACCTGAGGGAGGAAAGGCAGGCTGCTGGCTGCTCAGGGAAAATGAGGCTGGTGGGGGTGGGGGGGTAGGGGTGGGGACCAGCCAGGGAAGGGGGGAAGAGGGGAGGGAGAGGGGTCTCGAAGCAGGCTGGGTGGAAGGCTCCCACCTTTCCCTGCCTCCTGTGTCCACAGGGAAGCCTAGCGCAGCGTGCTCACAGATAATTTTGTAGAGTTGTACGGACTCTGGTTTATGAGGCAGGAAGTCAGGGCACCATCATTCAACAGATATTTTATTGAGACTTGCTCTGCAGGGCACACCAGGTTCTTGTGTCCCTGACTTGTGTAGCCCGAGCCGCTGTGGCTCACTGTGCCCAGGAAAACCCACCATGCGGGTTCGGAGAACAGCCCTCTTTGTTTTGTCATATCTTGCATTCTTACAACCAGTAAGATTCGAGATTTGCCGGAACGCATTCTTCCAGACAAGAAAACAATATCAAGTGACGGCCTCTTTTGGCCCCTCTAGCTCCTTTCTAATCAGTCCTCAGATTGGTGGGATCCTTTCAGAACTGCTTTTGTGTCTGTGCCTGTGCATATGGAAGTGTGTCTCTCTACAGTTGGGGTATTTGAAATTTTACACGAGTGGGAGCAGAACGCACGTGTTAAATAGCTTCGTTTTCCCACCCGTAATGTAGCTTGCAGACCTTTCCACGTCTGTATGTAGAGATCTAACAGCTTCATGTTGGTGTAAAATATTCCCTGTGTGAACATGCCATGGTTGACTGGTTCTCTTTCTGATGAGCATTTAGGTTAGTTCCTGAAGTTTTGCTATTTCAACCAGTACCACATTGAATATCCTTGTTTGAGCTTCTTTGTGCACACAAGGAAACATTTCTCTGGGGTAGGTACTTAGGAGTCAACTCTCTGGGCGGGAAGACAGTGCATTTTTAATTTCCTTACTGCCAATTCGCTCTCCCCTAAGCCTGTGTCGATTTAAACTCCCGCCCTCACATCTTGAGATCTGCTGTCATTTAACTCTGATGAGTGACCTCATGTGTTTTCTAGCTTCAGCTATGGGGAGGGGGATTTTGGGAATAGGGTTCCGCCTTTCTGTTGGATGTCTGGTAGGCATCCAGAGCCTCTGGTTAGAGCAGAAAGTCCACAGACCCTGAGCACCAGATTTCTAATCTTTTCCAAACCACAGGTGCAGAGGAAAGGCCCCAAAGCTTATCATTCTTCCCCATACTTTTAAGTACTTTGCCACAGGTTTGGAACTGTAGTGCTTTCAAGTGAAACATTCATTCTAGGCAGCTAATAGGCAAGGAAGTTACCCCAAAATGGATTCTTCATTTTGGATTATTTACTTGCTGCAATTTCAAGATGAGCACTGCCTTTATGTTCCTTTCCGTTGGGGAAGGAAAACATGTAATCTGCTATGTTTCTACTGTCCCGTGTTCTTTGGTTATTAATTATTTTATTTTCACGCATAGTAACATCTCGCTGTTATTATGGTATCTATGATAGAGTTTATGCCCCCCACCCCCTTCCTATAGCTTTGAGGAAGCTTAGGAAAGTGAAGTTGATGCGATATGGGGCGATGCAGAGTCAAAACAAAGTAGACTTGCCCCGGGGGCCTGAAGCTAACACCTGATGCTTAACACCTGGGCACTGATCTGGCCTTTAGGATTTCTAGCAGGGGTGGCCAAAGGAGACACGTCCTAACTTACAAGGCTTTTATCCTCTCAACAATGGGAAGCAGCTGCATGCATTCGGAGAAGCACTTTTCAGGAACCAACTCCAAGGAGGAATGTGCAGCGTGGGTCCTTGTACAGAGAACACTGTCAGGCCTGGTGAGCCCTGTCCTCGCTGTGCTTTTGTTAGAGAATCAGAAACGCCCTGCGAGCAGATGGTCTCAGGATTCGTAGTTTCTAAAGGGTGAGTGCGCAACATTGAACTGTGGCATGAGGAAGGCGCCTCTAGGTTCTAGGAGAGCTTTGCTTTTTGATTATATAAATTATAGCAGTAAAGCTGGGAAGCCCAAAAAGCAGTTGAACACAGCTATCGTGAAATTATGCATAAAGTGCTTTTTTGAGCGTTTATTATGTGTAAAATAGAGGCCATTAAACACATTTGCTTCCTGTCTTAACTTGTTTAAGTCAGAATATAAAAGGATACTATGAATTAGTGCAGAGAACCCCTCAAAACCCCTCGTGCTTGAAGAGATATGGTTTTATTATTTAACTCTGACATGAAGTGAGGAAGTGACCAACATGTTTTTTAAAAAGACATCCTTGAATGCTCTTTGGTAAATAGATAACAATGGGGCATAATGACTGTTTATATTTAAATGGCTGCTTTTAAATGGTACAAAACCAGCCAGCAATTAGCCCCGTTAGTCCTTTTTTTCATGATAATGCAAAAATGAATTTCTCTTCCGGCTTTCACAAATTCTGAATTGTTGAAATATAAATTAATAGTGAATCAATCTAAAGCTCTTTTTGGAGGTTTTATCAGGAGGGAATGAAATGAAAACATCTACAGTTCTGAATTAGGATTCCAGGAAGTAGTGAGCCAGCAGGAATTTGGTAAGAAGTGGGCGGTGGAGAGGTCTTTTTCTAGAAGGACACGTGCGGTGGAGTTAGTGTGGTCAGGGTAGAGAAGGCACTGCCCTGTGTTCTTTGGCTAGCTGTGAAGCTCGCCGACAGCAGGAAAACCGCTTGGGGCAGACGTAGGTAGGTTAGATGGCCCCTTCTCATTTACCCGAGTGGTGCTGGTCGTGAATCACGGACTGGCTGAGGTGGGGATTGAAAAGGGTCCCCGAGACCTGCGGATGGATGTGTTCCTTTCAGATGCAGCAGCTGACTTGCCCAGGGTCCCGTGGTGACAGAGGAACCAAGCGGGGACCTAGGCCCAGTCTTCTGTCTCCCAATCTGTCTCTTCCCACGCCCTTCAGTTACAGCTGTGACTCTGGGGTGAAGCCTGGCACTTCCGCTCTGACAGGGCAGGATCTGAGACTACCAGGGCCAATTGGGACAGCGGGAACATCAGACGACAGAAGAATGCCTCCTCATAGCGTGCTGGACATCCAGTCAGTGGACTTCTCATTATCTCCTCGATTTTTATTTTATTTTTATCTTCCCAAAGAGAGTTTTGATCCCTCTTTCCCCTGTTTTACTTTGGAAACTCTTCTCTTTCTTCACACACACCAACGTGCAGGAATCATTTGACCATACATAGCCACACTATTTTATGGAACAAGTCAGGGGAGGGCTGTGGGGAGAGCAGGAGAGCACCAGCTGTTCCTCTGTTTCCTGGTTCTCCTGTGGGTCGTATTCCCTGCCTTTTGACAGTCACTGGAGGCATGGAGACCGGTGCCTTTGTGACTAGCTCATGGCTGACATCTCCTGAGCTGGGGGGCTCCGTGTACATAGTAGTCTTTCATTTTCATTTAATCTTTACCATAACACCTAAGAATCCTCACTGTACAGGTGAGGAGAAAAGGCTCTTTCTGAGTGGCTAAATTGCTTCCATGAGGCCACAAGGCCTTGGAATCAATCAGCAGGGCCAGGCTTCACAGCTGGGCTTCCTTACTTAAGCATCTACCCCCGCCCCCCCTCCAGGGGCTGTGAGGGGAAGCCAAGGCTCATGGCTGAAGCCATCTTAATCCTGAGGAGAGGAGGGTGAAGCCAAGGGGCAGAGCGGTGTCAGAATATCAAGGTGGGTCTTTGGGGCTGGTGCCCCGTTCATGATTTTGGTTGTGGTTTGGAGCCTGGGTTTGGGGGTGCTGGCGGAGAAACTTTTCATGCCCACCACCCAGAGGCATTTCCAGGTGGGGGTTGTGGCTAGAGAGAGTCAGGGTGGATGGAAGTTTTTACGAGCCCTATAGCCCTTTGCTAACCTTCTGAATCACCCGGTTAAAATGGGAGTGAGTAGGGAAGTTTAAGTTTGGGTATGAGGTAGATTTGATCGCATTTTAATTCCTGAAAAGAGTGACCTGCAAGTGGAAAGTGCAGGAAAACTTGGATGGTGTGCGTCAGAGGTTTGTGCTGAGTTCTGTCTGGCTGGAGGATGAAGCAGTTAGGCTTATGGGTTCTGGAGGCTGACTGGGTTTAGTCTCCAGCGTTGCTGTCCACTGCCTGTGACCAGCAAGCTGCTTTTTCTCACCAAATTTGTGCCTTTTTGGTAAAAGAGGAAATAAAGTGGCTAGATGGGGGTTAGTTCAGATCCTGGCTCCTAGAAAACATGGAGTCACCGTGAGTTGTCACTCTGACTGTGAGCCACAGTGGTATGTCTTTAAGCCTCTATACAGCCATGTGACATAGGCTCGGCTGCCCTCAACCTTAGAGCTGAAGGAAGAAGCCGCAGCTTGCAAAGACAGACCCACTTGCTCCTCACCCACTTGCTCACTTCCAGTGAAGTCAAGTGGCAGAATGGGGATTGGGTGAGCCATACCCGAAGAATTCCCTGGGTGGTTTGCTGGGTCGGGGGTTCGTTCTCCAAAGCTATTCTGTGGGAGGTGGAGTCACCAGACTGACCCAGCCGAAGACCGTAGTGGTCCTGGAAGGTGTTGGGTGGCCCTGGTGAGGAAGTCCCTGGAAGTTAGCCTCCCTGAAAGAAGTTAGAGAAAGACCTAGGCCAGCACCATACCCCACCTTTGCATGGACAATAGGAAAGGGTAGCTTCTTTCCCTGGGAACGCCAAGGAAAGAGAAGGGACTGGTTTAATGGTCAGGATCTGATTGTACCACAGCTGGGAAGGCTGAAGCGGGCCTCTACACACTGAGTCATCTTGAAGCAAGGTAGAAAAGTCCAGAGCTCAGCGCCCTCCCATGAAGCTTAGGTGTGTCACCACAGACTGTTTTCTCCACTAACTAGGAATCTGCTTACCAGCTGTGTCTTGTTCCTGGTCGGCCCAGGTGGGAGACCCCTGACCATCTCTTGATTTAATTGTTACTCAGAAGAGAAAAGAAAACAAGGTCTAAGGAGCAAAGCAGGTGTTGAAAGTTCTGGCCTGACTGCCGTGGCTCAGACAGGAGGACTGGGTGATATCTAGAGTTGGGATAATGGCCATCACTAGTGCCCTGGAGGTGCTCCCATCAGGGCGTCTGATTCCACAATCCTGGTGAGTACTGGTCCCCCATTACAGGGCCAGCAGCCTTGCTGGGGCACAGAGAGCGGGAGATCTGACAGCCAGGCAGTGGCAGAGGGAGGATGCAGACCCCTCTGGCTGTGATCCTGGGCCGCAGGAGTCCTCCCTGCTCCTCACTCGGGTGGGAAACTGGAGCCTCCAGTTGGGGTGGGACTTACCGGAAGTGAGGCTCCCTAGAACCCTGGCTGTCCCTGGCCCTTTGCCATGTGGTTCCTGGCCTCAGTTTCCTTACCCGTGACATGGGACGAGTGAGGTGATACTTGCCTTATGTTGACAGGATGAGAAGTGACTTTGGCAAGGGAGCCCTCTGAACCCCAGATGCTGCGCTGTTCACTTCCTTCTGCCTCAGGCCTCACTTGTTCCCACTCTGGGGCGGGCGCTCCCTGGTCGGCCTCCCCACCCTCTTGTCCTCAGCCTGTGTCTCGTCTTTCTGAGAGCAGAGACTTGAGACGACTGAGCTCCACTGAGCTCGACTTAGGTCCCAGGTTTCTGCTTGCTGGCTTTGTGACCGAACACCTTCTCTTCCCTCCCTTGTTTTTGGAGATGGGGATGGTCGTACTCTTTGCCTGCGGAGCATGGAGTCTTTGTGAGGAGGCCGTAGAACACGAGGGTGAGCTGCAGGTTACCAGAGACCTTGTTCACTTAGGAATGCTCGCAAGGGAGAGGCTCTCACTTCCCAGTGATGTTCAAGGGTCAGCAGTGTCTGAGCGGTGGGGGGACCCTCTGAATTCCCCTGCTGGAGTGCTGTGGGGGGGTGGGGTAAACTCCACTGACAAGCCATGCCTGCTGCATCCCTGTGCTCTCTTGTGAGCATCACTCTACTTGGCCCTTGGGGCCCAGTGCTAGGCGGCGGCAGTCGGGCCATGCCTTTGCCTGTTCTTCAGCGAGGGGCTGGTCGCGGCTCCTAGCTTGGGGCTCACTGGCAGCTGACCGAGAGAGAGGTATGGGGAGCCTGGTCGTGGCAGTGGAGCATGTGGCGCTGTGGAGCAGCCTTGGCCAAGCTTGCCCACATGCTGAGGCCATCATTTTCAGCAGCCGGGAGCCTGTGTGCATAGTCCTCCGTGTTTGGAAGCAGAAAGACCGAGTATGGCCTGGGGGTTCTGAGGTTGGTATTCGTGGCCACACAGATGTTTCCGAGGACAGCATGTTGCCCTCTGGGCAGGGAGCCCATAGGGCTGGTGCCTTGCACTTTCTACCCTTTTGATTTCTGGCACTGGGCTAAGCATTTTGGACCTGTTTTGTCTGGTCTTCACCAACCAGTTGGGCCACCAGGACTGGCACTGTCATGCAGATAAGGCAAATGAAGCTCAGAGGGGTTCATGGAATTACTCCAAGCCCCTGAGATTATAAACCCATCCTGGGTCACTCTGCACAGCTTCAGGACTGTGCCCCACTGCGTGTCTGAGGCATGGCATGGGAAGAATGCTGAATTTGGAGGCAGGTGAAGTGGCCCTGGGCTCATGCTCTCTGTGTGATCTCCGCTTCCCTCCCTGGTCATAAAGTAGGGAGCGAAAGCTCAGCGGGGCTCGTGTGAAAATGTTCTGTAGCCTGGAAAGCAGTGCACACCTGCAGAGCGATATCCTTCTCATCTGCCGAGTGACTCCAAGGAGAGGACCCTGCTTCACCTTCCCTTGGATCCCACTAAAAAGCAGTGCAAGGCTGAGTCCCAGATCCACTCTTGTCTCCCCGTGATGCTAGTGGCACATGGGGGCCCCCCATGGAAGAAAAGTCACCCTCGCCAGCGCAGCCACGGTGATAGTGCTGGGTGCTGGGGAGAGGCTTGAGGTGTGGGCAGAGAACAAAACCTATCAGATCTAAGCTCCAGGGACCCACCCCCATGCCTCATGATTTTCAAAGACCAGCTGTTATTTGAAGTCCTGACTGTTCCTTGAGCTCCTTGAGAGTAGTGGAATTCATCATGCTGCTCGGGAAATGCAAACCACAAATGATTTTGCCTAGTAAAGGATAGGCCTGTGACCCAGCCAGCCCTGGAGGCAAGCAAACGGATCTCCTGGTTCCCCCTGTGAATGGAGCATCGTTAATAGCTGCTCTTTACTCTGTTCCTAGATCTCTTCCCCTGGCCTGTGATGAAAACCTGAAATGCTCAGTGTAGTCCCTTCTGCCTGCAGCTGGGTGGTGGTCCGAGGCTGGGGGTTCTGCTGTGTGGGTCCTGACTTGTTCCTGTGCATGCGGTGTGCTAAAGCCAGAGCCATGAGATCAGCTGGGGAGTTCTTTGTGGAAGGTTGAGACCAGCACCTGGGGTGGAGGCAACCGGGTGCTCTGAACCACAGACTTGCTTGCATTTGACCTTGTGCTCTTCTCTGACCTCTAACAAGGCTGGGGGGTGTGTGTGTGTGGGAGGGCAGGGATTCAGCCGGGCCTGGGTCTTCCCCTCCACCTCCAGGCCCTGGGGCAGTTTGGTAAATGATTGATTACTTAATGAAGCCATCACTGTGTCTACAGGAGGCACCCACAGGCTGCTTTAATTGCTTTGACTATTTTCTTAACCCAGGCCCAATGGCCTCTCTTTCCAACCTGGGAGAAGGACAGTCATGCAGGTGTGCCTGACATCCCCACCCCCTTTGGTAGACTGATTGCTTAATGGAAATATCAGAACTTACTCAAAAGCACAGTACTCCCACCCCTCAAAGTCCTTATTCTCAGGGCTGCACCCTCATCCTGGTGATGCTGGAATGCTTGTCTTCAGAATTACTCCCGGAGCTAGTTTCTGCTTTTCATTTTGCCTCGCTTCTGGTGAAAAATGGGGTGACTGGGGTTGATCACTGACCTTATTCACATCCTTTTCTTAAGGGTTATTTGTAAGAAAATCCCATTAACCCTCAACCCAGTTTTCTTATCTTTGAGGATATTGAAAGGTGAGAGGAATGTCATGGATTTCAAAGAGGGTCAGACACTGGCATTTTGGAAATGTTCTGAGGAATGGCCGTATTACTAAAATTAGGTGTCCTGCTTCCCAAGCTTACTACTTAGAAGGGAATTCCACTTATTTACATGACTCTGGTGTGCTTATTAAACCGAACAGCCTCACTGCTTTAGTCCTACTTCTTCTAAGTCTGCAGTCTCTCCATCTGCTAGACTTTCTTCTCATGCCAAGAATTCTTCCACCTAGGCTCTGTTCTTTCGCCCCTGGCCCCAGGAAAAGGGCCAAGTGAGATCTTTCACACCCCACAAGAGCCTGGTTCTTAAAGCCCCCCTGCCCCCAATCCCAGGCAAGGCACATTTTTGTGTCACCACAGAGTCTGGGGACTCTGCTGGGGAGTTATGATCGGGGTCCTTAGGAATAGATGTAATGAATGACCATTCACAGCTGTCATTCAGGGGCTCTACCCAAGTAGACAGAATTCAAGACACAACCAAGGGCTCCTTGGGCTGGACTATGAAGAAGATGTAAGTTTCTGGATTTCTTTCTTCTTGCCTCTTTAAAAAAAATGTACTTTTGATACAAGTTAAGTTAAACATTTTAATCTTAGCATCAGCAAAGAGCTCCACTCTAGCTGCCTGTGAAACTGTGCGAGACAACAAAGGCAGCTTTAAAAATAGTCTCCTTGTTTGTAAGAGGAGCTTCTTTGACTTAAGTCCATGCTCTGCGGCCAGGTTCCCAAGACCAACACTGTTCACCGGCCCGTGGCATAGGGACTGGGGGGCAATAAATACCAGGACTGGTCTCTGCTAAGTAGATTTGCATGTCTCTGCCTGTAGAAACTTTATAATTTGCATACCATACAATTCACTGCTTTAAATTATATGACTCAGGGAATTTTCCTATATTCACAGTGGTGCAGCCATCATCAAAATGAATTTTGGAAACTTCCATCAGCCCATGAAGAAGCCCCATACTCATTAGCTATCACTCCCTGTTTCCCTCCAACCCTTACTTCTCCAGCCCTAGACAACCACTAAGCTACTTTCTGTCTCTGTGGGTTTTCCTAATCCAGACATTTTATATAAATTGTATAATCTGCCATCTATCTATGAAAACTTAGTGTATTCTCAAGATTCATCCATGTTCTAGCATGTATCACTACTTCTCTCCTTTTTATGGCTGAGTAATATTCCACTGCAGGGATACGCCACATTTGATTTATCCCTTCCTCAATTGTTGGGTACTTGGGTTGTTTACATTTTTTGGGGTGGGGTCTATTATGAAGAATGCTGCCATGGACATTCATGTATAAGTCTTTGTATGAACTTATATCCTTAATTCTCTTGGGTATATTCCTGGGAGTGGAACTTGCTAGGTCATATGGTAATTTAAGATTTTGAGGGACTGCCAAATTATTTCCCAGAGTGGCTGTACCATTTTATATTCCCACCAACAATGTCATAGAGTTCCAGTTTCTCCCTGCAAACACCTGTTGTTGTCTTTGGGTTCTAGCCATCCTAGTGGATATGAAGTAGTATATCCTTGTGGATTTGCATTTCTATAATACTAATGATACTGAGCATATTTTCATGTGCTTAGTAGTCATTTGTATATGTTCTTTGGATAAATGTCTATTCAGATCCTTTGCCTGTTTTTAAAATTTTTTAGAGTGTGAGTGGGAGAGTGGGGAGGGGCAGTGAAGGAGGGAGAGAAAATCTTAAGCAGGCTCCGTGCTCAGTTTGGAGTGCTATGCAGGGCTCAATCTCATGGCTCTGAGATCATGACTTGAGCCAAAGTCAGGAGTCACTTAACTGAGCCACCCAGGTGCCCCAAACCTTTGCCCATTTAAAAAGTTAGGGTAACTTCATTATTGTAGAGAATGTTTGCTATTACATTTGCTCTAGAATCTATAGCCATTTAATGATAAGTTATCAAAATTCAGATAACTGAAGTCATGCTATAAGGCAAAAACTGGCAAATCTTAGAAGGCTTTGGGCAGGGACGCCTGGGTGGCTCAGTTGGTTAAGCAGCTGCCTTCGGCTCAGGTCATGATCCCAGTGTCCTGGAATTGAGTCCCACATCGGGCTCCTTGCTTGGCAGGGAGCCTGCTTCTCTCTCTGCCTCTGCCTGCCACTCTGTCTGCCTGTGCTCACTCTCTCTCTCTCTAACAAATAAATAAAAAATAAAAAAATCTTAAAAAAAAAAAAAAGGGCTTTGGGCAGATCTTTTCTCCCTCTTTAAGAGAAGGAGCTCATTCTAACCATCTCTGGTCTGCTTGTTTTGAATGGAATGGATATATCTAGGATATACTTTGGTAGGTAGAAAGAAAATTCACAATTCAGGGGTCTTAGTATTTATGTGGCATTTGTCTAATTAGAATCTCTATTAATTGCACATATTCTCCAATTAACCTATAATTTTAAAAAGCCATAAAAATTATACATCAGAGAACATAAATTCTGAATATAATAATTGAGAAAGAAATAAGAGTTTTATTGCTTTTTAATTCCTAAGACTTACCCTGCAACCCAGTGGTGAAGGAGAGCTTTGTGGAAAGACTGTGACTTTGAAATTATATAGACTGAGGTTTGAATTGTTTTTCCATCGCTTTCTAGCAGTGTGATCTGGAGCCTCAGATTCTTTATCCATAAAATCTACTTTGTTGTAAGGATAAGTCTTTTTTTTTTTTTTTAAAGATTTTATTTGTTTATTTGACAGAGATCACAAGTAGGCAGAGAGGCAGGCAGAGACAGAGAGAGGGGGAAGCAGGCTCTCCGCCGAGCAGAGAGTCCGATGCGGGGCTCGATCCCAGGACCCTGGGATCATGACCTGAGCCGAAGGCAGAGGCTTTAACCCACTGAGCCACCCAGGCGCCCTGGATAAGTCTTTTAAATAAAATATCTGGCACCTAGTAGCTGCTCACTTAATGTTAACTATTTACATGCATGCTTTTTGTTCATGAATTGTACTTTTATGTGTATATACTCAGGTTCTTAATTTTTTCCAGGTTCTTCTATATTTTATCATTTCATTTAGAAATAGCATGCATTATTATACTTGAGTTGTAGGAATTCTTTATATATTCTGGATACTAGTCCCTTGTCAGATACAGGATTTGCAAACATTTCTCCCTTTCTGTGGGTTGTCTCTTCATTTACTTGGTGGTGTCCTTTGAGGACAAAAGTTCTTAATTTTGGTGAAGTGGCCTGCACATTCTTAGAATCTTAGAGCAGGAGAAGGCCTTTGAGGTTGCCTGTTCCACTCCTTTGCCCTAGTGATTGGAGGCTCTGTGGCTCAGAAGGGGTCTTCCTCAAGGTCATAGGCCAAGTTTCATCTCCTGATTTTCACTTCTGTGCACCCTCCATTTCTACTTCTATTTTCTCTGAAGGTCGGAAGCTTATTTTAGGTGTGTTAGGTGTGTAGGGCAAGAGAGTCAGTAGCTTCCCTCTCCCTCTAAGCATGCTGTCTCTTTGCTCATAGGTGGGACTGACACTAAGGTGTTTCTCCATAGTTCATTTGTGTGTCCCATCCTCCCCCCACCACCCTGCCCAGCTTTATTGAGATATAATTGACACAGTTCATTTATCTGTCCCATCAGAAATTTAGTCCTGTCTCAGAGGGTGAGCAGCATGAGAGTTGCTTAGAGCAGTGCTCTTTGGAATGTACAAGTTGCATGTGGCTCTAAGAATGTGAGTTCATTACAATAAAATTTAAAATTCGGCTCCTCTAGTCATGCAGGCCGCATTTCCATTGTTCAGTATCCACATATGGCTAACATATTAGCACATACTGGGAGCATTTTTCTTTTTCTTTTTCCCTTTTCCTTCCTTTTTTTTTTCTTTTTCTTTTTACTCTTCTTCCTCTTTCTTTTTTCTTTTTTCCCTTTTCCTTCCTTCCTTCTCTTCTCTTTCCTTTTTCTTTTCTTTTCTTTCTTATTTCTATTATTTATTTCTATATTTATTTGAGAGAGCCAACCAGCATGTGTGTGGCGGGGGGTTAGGGGAGGGTTTTCAGGCCGACTCTCTGTTGAGTGCAGAGCCCACGGTGGGGCTCCATCTCAGGCCTCTAAGGTAATGATGTGAGCTGAAATCACAGGTCGATGCTCAACAGACTGAGCCCCCTGGGAACCTTTCTAGCCCTGCAGCAGATAGTGTTGAGCAGCACTGGCCTGGAGAGGTTGAGGGTCCCCTGCCCACTGACCTTTTGTCCCTGCCCCTGACCCAGGCTGGCATCCTGGACTTGCAGCCTTGATCTGTCTTCTGTGTGTTTTTCATCCACCTGCTACTTCAACTACCTGCTTATGTGGTTGCCTCTGGGCTTCTTGGCAGGCCCCCTGTTCAGATCAGATGGTTGTGGGCCCTGTTGGCAGAGACCCTTCTTTTCCGTCGTTTCTGGATTTGGTTGCCAGTAAAGAGTCTAGTGCCTTTCCTCACATCAGCCAATAGATGTGACTTGCAGAAATAGAGCTGAAAGGTACTTAAAGGAGTCTGTGCCCTCAGAAAGTCCTAAGAGTGAATGAGTGAATGAGTGAATCGATCTACTCTTGGACAGGGGGAAGAGGCTGAAGAACTTTCGGGTTTGGTTCTTTTGGCTGCATTGGTTGGTGGCCTTTCAGATGCATACTTCCCTGTAGAGGTTGTTGGTCTCAAGAATTTACAAGACTGTGAGGTGACGTGGAGGTGGGAAGTGTCGGAACCATGGTGTCCTGAGACGGTAAGAAGACAGATTCTGGCTACTCCTGCTTAGTGCTCTGGGGCAGTGCCTGGAACCCTGAGGGCCATCCCAGCTGATGATCCCAAGGTCACAAGGCCACACAAACAATCTCGGAAGTGCTTTATATGAAAAGATGGAAGACCTGGTGCTTGTACCATATTGGAATATTAGACCTAAAACGAGTGTCGGGAATATCTCCGAGGAGAGAGGGATTCACCCAGGCTCATACCAAATTAGTGGTGGCAGAATTGAGCGTAGACTCCAGGCCCTGTGGGACCTTGCCTCAGGCATGTTCCACGTGCTGTGCCATGTCTCTTTATTGACATAAAGCAGAGGTACTTCAAACACACACAGAAACCAAACAACTTGGAGACATTGCCTGGGCTTTGACGTGGATTGACTTAACCCATGAGGCACTAGGTCTTGCTGGAAGCTCTCCTTTGCCACTCTCATCACTAGAAAGTATTAAAAAGCCTTCCAGTTAAGGTGAGGCCACCCAGATCCTCATTCTGTCTCTCCAGCTTGTCTTCAGGATCTGTTTTCTGCAGAAACATCTGTCCTTGACCTCAAAGTGTTTGGAAACAGACTTGTTATGGAGCTCAGCCTGTGCCAGACTGAAGAGCTTTGAGGGCAAGGACAACATACTCTGTCATCCCTCAGGATGTCCCCTGCCTCAGGGACAGGCCCACCATGTTCATTTAGTGAATATCTGTGGATATTCTTTTTCAGGAAAATTCCCCTTTTGATGGGCTTTGGATGTATGAGACCCCTTCTCCTTGTGGTCCTGGATCTTTGTCCATTCTGATTTGGAAATCATGACCAGAAGAAATGGGCTCATTTTTCTTTCTGCCGCAGGGAGAGCTGTCCATTTTGCCTATGAACTTTATAAGAGCTGAAGGACTTCTATATTTGTGCTGAGAAAGGAAGGGTTACGTTTTGCTGAATTGAGTAGTAAGTAGACCAATCCCAACAGGACATCCTGGGAAGGAGTCCCAGAGCGGTGAGGGGCAAGCAGGGAATTGTGGAAGGAATTCCATGCCATAAACACAGAATCTCTCGCTTAATAGTGGAACTTTTCTGCCTTTTCCTCTAGAGGTGGAAGACCATTCTTGTCAAAGATGAGCTTAATGACTGCTGGGCCAGCAGGCACAATTGTGAGATAAACTTATGCACCGGTTTAGCCCTAGCAGTACAGTCAAAAGATCGGATGAAAATCTTAAAAACAGGTTGAAATGTCTTAGGCTCAGCTGATATGATTTTAGGTGAGTTATTAGGGACAGGGCTCTAGGGACAAGCTCATGCGACAGAGAGGTGACCCAGGTCAGAGCACCTGTCTGTCTGGCCTTAGAAGTCCCTTTTTGGGTTCATCTAAATCAATTCCTTGTTCAGTTTTTACTAGAACCTGAGTTTCTCTGGTTGGAGCAGAGTAAGCTTTCAGGCTGAATTACTTGGACCATTGCCTGTGTTTTCTTTTTCACATAGCCTGTGGGTATCTGGCCTTTTCAGCCAAGGAAAATGGAAATGGTTCTAAACACTCACTTGCGCCATGAATTTCAACTGTGTATTAATTTGCTGCTTATTCCTTGCTTTTTATGTCTTCTGAGAAGCAGTGAGAGGACCCTAGGGCAGGCTTCAAGGATCCTTTGGGGGTACTGCAGGGGTCTGGAGCTGGGGGGAGGGCAGGGAGAGCAGAACTGTGACCTCCCACTGTTACCCACAGCACATCTCCCTGCCCTCCCCCGTGCCCTCCCACGTGCCCTCCTGTGTGCACATATGTGTAAAGTTGCACTAAAGATCTCATTTGGAAAGTTTCCAAAACTCCTTATGTAGGGAGTACAGGGCAGATCGCTCTGTGTCTTACCCTCCCTTTACTCCGCAAGGAATCTGGGCTGAAAATATAAGGCTTAGCTCCTTCCTCCTCCATGAGCTGTAAGACAGATTCAGTACAAGGGTCTTGATTTTTTGCCTCTAACTCATGGCTATTGCTTTGCTTTTCAGGGGCCTTAGAAATAAGAAACCTGGTACCATCAGTGAGCACAGGCCATATAAATCCATATAAATCCATACAAATCCATGATTTCTGGATATTACAGAGATCTTAAAGTATTCAGTGTTACACCAATTTTCTTAAAATATATAAAAGGGTTAGATCAGGGTGTGAACTCATTCCTTTCTTCTTTTAAAACTGATTCCTAAGGAGGAGAAGATCCAGGGATGACGAGTAGTAGGTAGAAGGCCGTATAACATGCGGCAGCTTTATGGGTGGGAAGTGGAAACACAGTGGGAATAAGCTAGAAGTGATGAATAAATGATCAGTATACAGCTTTGCCCTGTATTTGTGTTTTATTGTTGTTTTCTGATTTTTGTTACTTTCTGCTTTGGGTGTCACTTTTGCTCTGTAAAGCCTGGAGGTGACCTATTTAATTCCTATATTTGGAGCCCTCCGTGTGCTGAGGGTCAGCCAACTCACTGAACATGAACAGGAGTGAGAAGTGCATGCCTGACCACAAAACGCTCAGAGTTCAGGGGGGAGCCGATGACCCTTTAATGAGCGTGTGTGTGTGTACTCCCTTGGTCACAAGTAATGAGCCCAAACCCCAGCACAGGCTGGATTAAGTCAAAGAGGAATTGATTGGTTCCCATCACTGACCAGTCCAGAGATAAATCTGGAGTCTGCTCAGGGACCCAAATGTGGTCCTTGGGACCTGGTTTCTCTCTCCCCATCCTACCTCCGCTTCCTGTGTGTTGACTCCATTCTCACGCATGCCTCCCCCTGGAACTGCAGAAAGGCTGCCAGCACTCGTTAGGCCTGCATCTGTCTACCTTCCTTCCAGCAAGAGAGCGTGAGCATCTTGGTCCAGCCATACCAATCTTGTTCCCTTCCACTGGCCTGGGCTGCAGTGTGTGCACATCTGGAATCTGTCATGTGGCCAGGGGCACATGAAACCCTTTAAGTCCAGTGTGTCGTCCCGGAACCCGGTGGAGCCAACTCTACCCTAAAACCCCAGGCTGAGAATGGAGAAGAAGCACTGATTGCTGGGGAAAGGGGCCAGGCTCAAACTGTGGCCTACACCATTGTTGGGGCAGGATGAACTTGGGGCTGTGTTCTCACCTGACCTACCCTTGAGTCAGAATGGAATCTGTAATGAGGACTGTGCCTTGTTACCATGTGGTTTAGCTGCCCAGGCATTTAGACACCAAATCTTTTCTCCCCTGAGAACATTGCCCTGGCCCAGGATGGGGTGGGGAAACTTATTTCAGGTGAGCATCAGGCCCTTGATTTCAGTATTAGGTAACTTAAAGCCTTCTAACTTAGATGATCAATCCTTGAAATTCTCTAATGCATAAGGGTGAATAAGCACAATTAGGGCAATGGCATCCCACCCCCCCGCTGCTCCCCCAATTAGCCACATTATTCAGATAAACATGTTTTAATCTCTCTGGGGTTGATCTAGCAGAGTGGGAGATGGTACAGACTTCTGATTTGGAAGAAAGATCCCAGGGTATGTCTTGGCAACTGAAGTTTCCTTACTTGTAAATGGTAACCAATTCCTAGATCTGTGAAGCATGAAATGATGTGAACAATGCACAGTGCCTGGGATATAGTAAGCAGCCCATCAGAAGTGACTGTTATTTTCTAATTTTTCAAATGAGCTGGGTGTACTGCCAGATAATGTCTCTAAAGTTCGGTGTTACCGTTTTCTAAATCTATGAAAAATCTTCCATGCTCCTACTCGGTCAGTTTGGGGTGAGGTACTAGGAAGCTCTCAAAGCCCTCATGAAGTATAGGGCTTTATAAGTCATGGTACTTCTGTGTTCTCTAGAGCATGAATGACTTCTCCAAGGGCATAGGGCTGCATAGTTGTGGGGCAGGCCCTGCGGCCAGCATCTTCTCAGGATATCCCATGCCCATAGCATTCTGCTACGCCAGTGAGGGTTTGCCTTTCTAATTCATTGAATTCGTTGGCTATCTACCATGGTTTCAGATGGATTTCACTGGAGAACCATGCTGTGTAGTTCCTTGAAATAAACCTTGAGTTCATTTATTGAAAAATGATTGTTCTTTCACTTTTGTCTTTGTTCATTGGCCTGATTTATTGGGACTGTATCACAAACCTCTCTTGTCCTTAGAGCAAATTAGCTCAATTTGTGTTGTGTGAAGTAACACAAATCACGTTTATAACATTTCAAGGTTCTAGTCAGTAGCTCCTTAATTAGAACCTGGAAAGCTCCCCTGACTGACGTCTGAGTCATTCATCTTGGTAAAGGTAAAGATTTCTCAGGGAGGACTCCTGTGAAAGATCCCTAAACCCTGTGTTCTTAATCCATTAGCATGTAGCTCATTTCTTCCTAGCCTTGCTTCTCGAAGCACTGTGTGCTAAAGTACCACTTAAACTATTGGATAATAATTATAATGGCAATAACTATTTGAGAGAAATTGAGTGTGTGCCCAGTAGCCAATAGACTGTTGTTAGAGGCTTATCCAAAAGACATAATATAATAATGTTCTCTTTCAAGACCTCTGAAGGACGTAGACCAGACTAGTCAACTGCACTGTGCACTGTAAGTGTTACTGTCTCATTTATGTGTGAGCTAGATAATCACAGGAGTCTGCAGAAGCAGGACCATCTGGGGCACGCTTATCAGTTGTTAGGGGTTTTAGGGTGGGTAACATCTGGTTGACTCAGGGTGGAGACTAAAGCCAGATGACTGGCCTCTTGATATACCAGGAATGGGTGTTCTGCGAAGACTCACATTGCTAGTCTCAAGGACACCGCTGTCTCCATGAAGACAGCTTTTGCAGTAGAATACACCAGCATCTGAGACCAAAGCACAGATTAATAACAAATGTCTTTGAGGTATGCCATACATATGATGAGGGGCATGAAGGGAACAAGTGGGAAGTCAACAGCTCAGTGAATTGTTCTATACACATGTCCGGTGTACACCACCCAGATCAAGGTATAGAACATTTCTGTCCCTCCAGAAGGCTCCCGTATGTCCTTGCTCACTCCTTCCCTGATTCCCTCCCTCCCCCTGGAAATCACTATTTTGACTTCTCCCAGCATCAGTGAAGGTTTGCCTCTTCATGAGCTTCATTATAAATGGAATCCTACAGTATGTACTGTTGTGTAGCTGGCTTCTTTCACTCAACACAGTGTCCAGAAGACCATCTTCTGCAGTCGGGTTTGGTTTGAGAACTCACGTGGAGTAAAAAGGGTTTGAGAAACTTTGATTTACACTGGTGGACAGCACACATTCTGAGATAAGAGATGCCCCGGGAACATGATGAAATGAAACAGTATAAAAGCCAAGGGAAGAAGACATTGCCTAGGAAAGGACTTCCATGAAATTGGAAGCTTCTGGTATTGCATGTTTTTTCTTGACCTAGTGGAGGGGGTATTTTCTCCCACCACCAACCTGGTCCCACATCTTCCATGTAGATGCTGGAGAGTCCTGGCTATTTGTGTATAACATCATTTGTGGTAAATGACATTTGAATGAATACGTGATGGGGTCAATGAATATGTTAGCTGGCATTTTGTATCTGCTCTCTTCCTATCTTGGAATAATTTCCTTATGTTTAATGGGAATGGTTGTAAAAGTCCTTGTAGAAAGAGACCTTATATATATATTTTTTAATTCCATTTCTTGTCTTCTTAGTCCCCTCTCTTCTCTTGACATTCATCATTTCCTGTTTGTTTTTTGTCTGAGTAAATCCTGAACAGTCTTTATTTTGTCTGTGGTCCTTTAATTTGGAGAAGCTAGAGTTTTAGCTATATTTGGGAGTATAATCTATGCAACAACTGTTTTTTTTTCTTTCCATATATCTTAGAACGTTCTGGAAATGTTTTCAAATACACAGAACCAGACCATATTAAATACTAATAACTAGAAGGGAAGACTTGAGTTTGAATTATAGAATATTTGAAAGAAGAATCTAGTTTTATTACTTTTAATTTTGAAATCTTTGATGTTTGAAGAAACGTTATGGCTCATGCTTTCAAGGTCCTGAGAAAAGTCACAAACATACTATTTTCTTTAGAAGTTTGATAATTTAGGTTTTATATCTAGGTCTGTGGTCTCATATCAGTTTTCCCCCCTCTGGTGTGAAGTGGGGGGTCCAAGTTCATTGCCCCCCCCCCCCATCGGATATCTAGTTCTTCCAGCAACATATGTTGAAAACACTTTCCTGTCCCCATTGAATTGCTTTGATACCTTTGTTGAAAATCAATGGATCACATTAAGTGTAGCCTATTTCTAGACTTTGTTTTCCCTTTCACTGATCTACTTACCTTTATGTCATTACTACACAGTTTTGATTACCCAAGTTTTATTGTTGTAAGTCTTAAAATGAGATAGTATAAGTTCTCTGATTTTTGTTCTTCCACGTCCTCTTCCAAGACTGTATTGGCTATTATAGGTCCTATGTGTTTCTATAGATTTTAGACTCAACCTGCCAATTTTTACACAACAGCCTTCGAGAATTTTGATTAAGAGGACATTGAGGGGCACCGGGGTGGCTCAGTCAGTTAACCATCTGCCTTCAGCTCAGGTCATGATCCCAGAGTTCTGGGATTGAGCTCAGCATCGGGGCTCTCTGTTAGGCAGGAAGCCTGCTTCTTCCTCTCCCTCTGTTCCTCTTTCCCTTCCCCGCCCCCCCCACAGCCCCTCCCCTGCCACACTTGTGCTCCCTCTCTCTCAAAATCTTTAAAAATAAAAGGAGAGGGGGAAACACTGAATCTATAGGTCAATCTGGGGAGAAGAACATTTTAACAATATTGAGGTTTTCAATCACTGAATACAGTATACCTCTTCATTTATTTAGATTTCCTCTAATTTCTTTTAGCAATGTTACCAGTGTAGAGGCCCATTATATTTTATTAAATCTACCCCCAAAGCTCAATCCCCAAAGTTTGTTGATGCTATTGTAAGTGGAATTAAAAAAAAATCTCATATATATATAGACTCGATTTTATATATATATTTATATATATATAATCTCTTATATATATAGACTCTATAGACTCGATTTTTACATATTGGCCCAGTGTCTCTCACCTTGTCCAATTTACTGATTCTGGCATTTGTTTGAAGATTCTTATTAGTATATGTGCTGCCGAAGTGAGCACTTGTTTGAATATCCTTGATTTTATAGAATGTAATCATTCTATGAATAAAGACAGTTTTATTCTTTCCAATATTTAAGTATGCATGTATGTATGTATTTTTCTTACCTTGTTGGATTGACTAAGACCTTCAGTACAGTGCTTAAATGGAAGTAGTAAGAACAGATATCCTTGCCTTTTTCTTGAACTCAGAGGAATGTATTCAGTTTCTCATCACTGAGTACAATGTTAATTGTCAGTTTTGCATAGATGTCCTTACTGGTTGAGAAGATTTCCTTCTGTTGCTGGTTTGAGAGTTTTATGGCAAAGGGTGTTGAATTTTGTCAAATACTTTTTCTGTACATGTTGAGGTTATCGTGATTTTTCCTTTTTTCCATTAATGTGGCAAATTCTACTGAATTTTGTATGTTAAACCAAATGTTGTTATTAGGATAAACTCCACTTGGTCCTGTTACATTATTCTTTTTATATATTCCTGAACTTATTTTTCTCTTAAGGATTTTTGGATGTCTGTTCTTGAGGGATATTGGGTCTCTAATTTCTTGCTTTCTTGCTTTCTTTTTTTTTTTTTTTTTTGGAGGTAGGGGAATGTTTCTGGTTTTGGTATCAGGGTTGTGCTGGCCTCACAAAATGAATAGTCTGGTACCAGTTACTTTTTCATGACAGCAGCTAAGTTCTAGTTTTTGTACTTTTAAGTTCATAAAGTAATGGCTGTTAGGTAAAAGAGGAGAAATTGTTTTACTGATGAGCTAAGAACTTCTGTTTATTAACGTATGAAACATCTATAGAAGAGTACATTTGTTTTATATGAAATAATGCATCAAAGATGTTGGAAAATATTTTATCTTAAGTAGGATAAACAACTCACACCCTCCCATATGCTAAGTTACCTTTATATTTTATTAACAAAATATCTTTTATCACTGAGGGAATGAATTATCTGATTGTCATTCCTTTGCAATTTATGGAGTATTCAATTAATAAGGCTTTATTGTGTGCTGGTATTTGGGACTTTTTTTCCTCTTTCTCCTCTTTTAGTTGTATTTCCCCCAAATAAAAGTTCATGTTAAGTCGGCTAGTGTTTTCAGCTCTTGAGTTATTTTGGATTAAGTTGGTCACGTGTGCTCAAAATACAAACTTTTTTCATCTGTATTGGGGGCATTGTAGGTTGCCACTACTATTAAGGTTTCTGTTTTGGGGAGTCTTCTGTTCGAAAAGGATTATCAATTCCATCCTATTCTGTGTAGAATCGAATTAGAAGAAATCAAGTCATCAGTCTTGGTGAAGCAGAAATCTGGTGTTAAGTCAGCGGTGTGTGAGAGGAAGCTGGGAGCAGCCTTCCCAATTGCCATAATGAGGGTGCATCTGGGAAAAGTACAGGGATAAAGGGAATCCATAGGGCAGGGTTCTGGGACCTGCTGCGATGCTTTAGGAAGCATGCCAGCTTCCGCACCTCTGTCTTGAGAGGACACACTTAGACACCCCTCCTACACACCGTGTTCAGTGGCACTTACTGTGCTCCTCTTGAGCCCCTCAACTCTAGAGGATGGCATCCATGGGGAGTCCTGTCCCCCTGTGATTTAGAAGGATCTTCTCCCGTATTCCAGGGAAGGTGAGTTAGAACTCCCCTATAAGCAGGGACCCACAATATTGCTTGGAGCACCTGCTGGCCTCTGATTGACAGATGTCCACTGTCCCTGTGGACTGTGGGCCTTGTCGCATGATGCCTGTGGGGCGGTGTGCACATTCTCCAATGCCACGGGCCTGACCTTGGTGCTGCTCCCTATAGCAGCCCCACGTGTTCTTCTGGGGAATCCTTACCACAGGGTGTTGGAATTGGAGACCATTCCTATGTTTGCTTAGAATATTCCGCAAGCACAAAATGTCCCTGCTTGCCCTCATTCTTGAGAACGAGGCTTACTTGCAGTCCAGTCCCCCTTTAGGAAGCCTTCCCTAACCAACTTCTCAAGCCCCCAGTTCCTAAAGGGATTTATTCTGTGTATGTTTAACATGGCCTTAAGAATAACGCATGTGGAACTGAATTGAGAGGATGAGTTTTATATCAGCAGATACAGACTAGATCTGTTTTTTTTAAAAAAGCAACACAAAATGGAGGCATTTTATTTTTTTACTCGACATTCTCAGCTAGGTTTTAGTTGGTTGGAAATCATGAAAAAATGTTTCTGTAGTATGCAATGGGAAGTGAAAGCTTGCAGTAACCAGAGAATTTAGGTTGTAAAGAATGTCCTAGCACATAATTTATGCTAAAAGAAACAAAGTCAAACTATCTGGGGTCTTGATGTCTCAGGCTCAACCCCCTAGATATTGCCTTATTTCCTTTACTCTCAGATATATAGTGAGATTTTTCTCCTGGGGTCCCTTCTTGTCATTAATGATTCTTCCTGCCACACCCACTCTGTCTGAATTTTTGTTCTTTTTCCCTGTTGGTGTCTGTACCTCAGGTCTTTTTTTTATTGAGACTCCTCTGCCAGTTGTTTTTAGGGTCGTGGTGTCCAAGACTTCCCAGGACCAGATCTCGGGCTATGTCCTCTTGAGCAAGCCAGTTTCCCTGTGTCTTCTTCCTTCTGTCCATTTTTATCTCATTTTATTTTTTTTTTTCAGGAAATATTTATTATTTTTTAGTTTAAAAATTTTTTTATAAACATATAATGTATTATTAGCCCCAGGGGTACAGGTCTGTGAATCTCCAGGTTTACATACTTCACAGCACTCATCATAGCACATCCCCTCCCCAATGTCCATAACCCCACCACCCTCTCCCGACACCCCTCCCTTTGGCCCCCCTCAGTTTGTTTTGTGAGATTAAGAGTCTCTTATGGGCTCGGGAGGGAGACAAACCATCTTGTTTCATTTATTCTTTTCCTACTCCCCAACCCCCCACCCCCGTTGCATCTCCACTTCCTCATATCAGGGAGATCATATGATAGTGGGCTTTCTCTGACTGACTTATTTCGGTAAGCATAATACCCTCTAGTTCCATCCACGTCATCGCAAATGGCAGGATTTCATTTCTTTTGATGGCCGCGTAGTATTCCATTGTGTGTGTGTGTGTGTGTGTGTGTGTGTGTGTGTGTGTGTATCCTCCTGTCCCTTTTTAAAGAAGAACTGTAAAGTTTGTTCGCAGGGTGATGGTTAGAACTTGAGAAGATGTGTGACCCAGGCTTGGTACATGACAGGGACTCTGATGGTAGCTAAGTGGGCGTCTCTTTGCTCCACCCCAGGCCTTGATTGCTCCCCGTGCATCACAGGTGCTCAGTGAGCACCCTCCCAGTGGGTCATCACCCTTCCAAGCAGGGTGACCTTAGTAGTCAGTAGCCAAGGGGAGATGAGTGTCCTTAAATGCAGGTTGGCTCAGTTGTTGCAAAGGTGTGTGTCATGCTGGTTACCCAGTTGTAGGTGTGACACTTACAAGATACTAGTCCCACGGTGACAACATCTGTTAGTGTGACACCTAGGAGGCAGGGCCAGCAGTCAGCCTTACTCTTTGTTGTGTGTGGAAATTGAAGGCTATGTAATCAAGGGAGCCAGAGAACATAGCGAGGACAGAGGATGCTTTCTAAGGAGGTGGGACTTCCACCACAGCAGTGGTCCTTTATGGGGTGCCATTCTGTCTCAGGCACTGTCTCCAGTAGTCGCTACTATATCACAGGGCCAGGGAGTCACCTGGGGTCCCAGAGGCTGTATCGAGGTGGGGGACTACGGGGTGGAGAGTAGTGGGCATTTCGGGGTAGGGGAAGAGCATGAAGAGATGGGGAAGGATAAATTTTAAGCACTTTGTGGTGACACCAAAATTTTATTGCCTCTCTCTTTAGGATAAGTGGCATCGGCCGGAGTTTGTGGTTATATCGTTGAATTGACTATTGCACGGATGTTGCTTTTCTGCTTCTTCTGATTGTTGTTTTCGAAAAGCCTTTACATGGACTGGATTTTATATGCTTACTTTCGAGGCCGACCACTTTGACAGGCAGGAGGAACTGGAGAGGCAGTGAATGTCTTGAACAGAATGTAGCAGGCTTAGATGCGGGTCCCTTTCCTGCTCTTACCTGGCTGTGTGACCTTGAGCCCGGCAATGCCACGTCATTGAAGGGGAGGTGTTGACCCTGTGTCCGGCTCAGCTGTCTGGCTCCGTGGCCTTTTCTCTGTTACTGTTGATGGAACATGTTTCTGAGGGCGGTTTTGTCCTGTGGTCTGGACAGCTGGGCAGCGAGGATGGCTTACGTGGAGCCTGAGAACTTTGCCCTCCGACCCAGGCTCTTGACTAGGTCAGACTTCTTTGATGTCTTGGCTGTGCCCCTCTTGAGGTCTCTCTGAGTTGTGAATATATCTGCACTTCTCATCATATTTTTCTTTTTGTCTTGGCTTCAGAGAAGCTCAGAGCTAAATTTATGGCTTGATTATAGTTGCTGGGTTGGCCAGGATTCTAAATATGTATTTTTTTTTTACTTGATGTGATTTTTCTTTTTCTCTTAGTCCTCTTGTTTCTGTGTCCTTTCTTGCATTATCACCTTAAATCCTTTTGAGAAGTAGGTCAGGTATGCATTGAAAAATGATTTCTGAGGGAGGAGGGCCATCAGACAAAGGGAAAACAGATTTGGGTGACTTTGATCCATGTTTGGGATAGAGCTCGTCTTTAAACTCCCTTTTTTGTTATTCACTACCAAGTGGTCTAGACAGCACATCTTACTGTTCTCTCATGTGAGGTAAGCATCGGGGGGGGGGGGCGTGCTTCATAAAAATCAGTCTTCCTGATGAAGCTCCTCACTGGGCAGCCTGCAGTTCTGACCTTGTAGGCAGACCTGGGAGCCCCTGAGGTTGTGCCCGCCCCCGCCCCCCGTTCCTTGTCAGGGTCTGAGACTGCTCCCCTGGGGTCCCAAGGCCTCTTGGGCTGGGGGTGCAGGGTGGGGTGGGGTGGCCCCCTCACCAGAGCTGCTGAGGGCTAGTCCTCCTTGGATATGGAAGGAAGAGGTGTTGGGCTCAGTTACTAGGCATCACTGCCTCTCCCCCTTCTTTTTCTAGCCTGGCGTTTAGAAGTAGCTTTTATTTGCTTGACAGTGTTTTGGCCTCTCCTCTGTGCTGGGGACTGGGCACTGACCTAGGTACTGTATTTTTCAGCACTCCATGATGGCAGTGGAGTTGTTGGTAATCATAAGTACAACACATTTCAGAAGGATGCTCTTGAAAAGACTGCTCGTGGCAGATGTGTGCAGCTCTAATAGAGGAACTGAGGATGTGGGTTACCTTGGGGCAATGTAGGGAGCACAGTTCCCCTCTCTAGGTAGTGTTCATTGTGCGTCAACAGTCCTTTGGGACACGTCTTCACAGTCATTCCAGATATCTGGGTTTGCAAAGACAGTGCGTCAGATCACTCAGCTTTTGGTGCACCCCCCCTCCTCGGCCCCCAGAAATGCCAGAGTTGTTTCCAGAAAAGATGTGGGTGGGGGCGGAGTGCGTAGGCTGGCCATGCTTACCCACCCACCCCCCACCCCCCAATGTGGCTATTCCCTTCTGTAATTCAACTGATTGCTTTTCTTTCCAAATTGCTGGCTTAAGCTTTATCTTACCTAATTTTATCTCCTCCAGCCCCGTACAACCGGAGCATCATCAGGGCCTGTGCTCATTCTGTCCCTTCCGTTTCTCCTGTGTTCCTCTGCGTCCCCAGGGGATAGGGACTGGATTTGCATCATCTACATTTTCTGGCACTGTGAGGTGGCTGGGCTGGTGAGGGCTTTTCAGCCTCTGGAACCTCTCCTTCCTGCGTCCCCCTTGTCATTGTGTCTTAGGAGCATCTTTTGCTTCCTCTAGGACCCGGTCCCACCTCCTCTTTCCTCCTCTCTCTCAGCCTTGTTTCTTTTGACCCATGTCCTTCCCACCCCTGTCCTGCCCTTCTGCTGGCCGCCTGGCTCTCCTTACCTTCTGTCAGATTGACAGGCTCAGTCTTTCTTTTTACCCCAAGCATCTGTTCCTCTAAATTGTGAACTGCAGTTGGTAGAATTAAATATGTAATGTGCTTATTTTAATATCAACATGTCTCTCCATGCACATACTAGTAAGGGACTTGGCTGTCAGCGGGGATTGGACCACTGTCTGCAAATGTCCACTCCTGCCAGCCCCTCCCCTCGGGATGCTGGTTATGACCCTCACTGGTTCTCTCTTTCTCTCTTTGCTGTGTGTATGTTTCTGTGTTCTGTCTTTTTCTGAGACACACAGCTCAGATAGGCTGGTCCATTTTCCTCCCCATAAATCCGTTTGGAAACACACAGCGAGTGAGGAGGAACCAAAAGGGCTCAGTCAAGAGGCTACACATGAGAACCCGTAGAGAACTAGGATTTCAGGCCCCCGTCTCTATGATCCTTCGTCTCTAGGTCCTGTGCTAGGACAGCCCTGTGTCTGGAACATGGACTCTGAGCACCCTCCCCTGAGTATTTTGCTGATGCAAAGGAGGGAAAGAGGGAGCAATCCCAGCCTCACCTCCCTTGCCTGTGGTCCCTAGTGGTACCCCCTCCCCAAATGGCAGGGAAACCAGCCTGGCTGTGAGGCATCTGAGTGAAGGGCCAGGAGCCAGAGGAGTGCTGCATCAGAATAGATAATGTGGTATTTTCTTGTCACTCCTGTTTCAAGGTAAATAAAAATCTATCTTTGGCTTAGAATTCTTGCCTCCCAGCCTGTGGGGGAATATTGACTGACAAGCATTACCTCCCATGTAGAACAGGCTGGCATGCCGGGCTGTAAATTCAAGCTCTGCGTTGGGTATATCTTCTTAATGTTTTCCACGGAGTGGAATTAGAACACGTTGTTTCTTCTGAGGTTATAAAAAGCAAACAAGGATCCCCTTCCTCCCCGCCTTCCTCCCTGACTAGCGGAAAGTAAATGAATACTTGAAATCCTGTCTTATCAGCCATAAAACTTCGATGAGAGCTGGGGCAGATGTACGAGGAGATCATGATCTATCTGGGACCACAGATTTCTATTCCTTTTCTGGAAGAGAAAAACTGCATTTAGACATTAACAATTCAGTTAAATTTTGCAGGCTATCAAACACAAAGGATACTGGATTAAGTCCCCAGAGTTTCAAGTTTTAGCTCAGGGAGAGGCAAGGCACTTCAGCTCCCCGGGCTCTGGTTTCCTTGGCTCTCCAAGTGGAATAAAAATTCCTGCCTCATAGGTGGCAGCAACAATTAAGTGAGAAATTTATGCCAAGCCCAGAATATGTATTAATAAATATTAGTAACTGATAAGCCCTTTGATGAGCCCACTAAAGGCCTGGGGGATGTGGTTTGTTTTTTTTGCTTTTTGTTTTTTTGTTTCATTTTGGGATTTTTTTTTTGTTGTTTGTTTGTTTTGCTCTCATTTGATTTTTGTTGTGATACATGGTAACACATGCTGTTCGTGCCTCTGTGGACACCTGCCCCTTGACCATCTTAACTCTACTGTTGTCATGAATTTTTGAAAGGACTCATGACTTCAAAAAAGCCTGTAGGATTTCTGAATTTTCCTTTTTTCTTTGCAAAAGATTTTGAAGCTTAAGTCATGTAATTAATAACAGGGGAGGTTAAGAGTCAAAGATTTTTCTCTTACCCTGGTCATTTTTTAAGCTGAATTTGGCACGGGTTAAAGCAAACCCATGTCGTCTTGACCATTCACTTTTTTTTTTTTAGCTGAGAAAATAGATTCTATCTCTAATGAAGTAATTGCAGACAGTCCTGTTAACATATGGTACTGATTTTTCACAGAAGCATTGTTGAAATGCTTGGGAACTACCGGGTTAAAAGTCGTAAAAATAGCCAACACTCCTTAGAGTGCAGATGCTATCTACAGACTTGAGGGTCCAAGTGGCATGAGAATCGTCTAGAGCAGGGGTCAGCAGACCATGACTCCTGGGCCAAACCCAGCCTGCTGCCTGTTTTTTGCGTGGCCCGTGGATGAATGATGGTATTTCCCGTGAAAAAATGGTTAAAAGAGAATCCACAGAATAACAGTATTCCGTGACACGTAGAAATTATATAAAATTCACGTTTGTGTCCATAAGTAAGGTTTCACTGGAACACAGCCACACCAATTTGTTGACGTATTGTCTAAGGCTGCCTTTGTACTATAATGGCAAAATTGAGTACTTGCCTAAAATACTTACTGGCTGGAAATACACATAAAGAGATTTGCTGGTCCCGGGTCTAGATAGTGAAGAATTTTAGTTCTAATACGTATTCACTGATGTGTGGCTTCTTTTCGACGTTCAGCTTTTGACTGTAGGGTGCTTTTTTGTTTTGTTTTGTTTTGTTTTACTTTTATCTCCTATTAATAAAAATATGAAGAAGATCAGACATGACCCGTTAATGCCACTGTGCAGACGACCCTGTTCAACATTTTTGATGTTGAATGCAAAAAATAAAAATGCTCACAGTAAATCATTTCTCAAATGGGTTAAGAAAGATATAAAAGCCTACCCCTACATTTTCCCTACCCCAATTCCTCTATCCGAAGGTAGCACTGTTAATAATTTAACATTCCAAACATTTGGGGGGGGGGATACTATTCAGAATATATGTGTGTATTCTTTTTTAAAAAGCTTCACTTAGCATGTTTAATTTAATGTAAGAACACTTCTTAATTATTTAACCTTTAATTATGAAGTTTCAAATGTATATGTGATAAGACAAGAAAGTGTAATGAATGAACCCCATGAGCCCATCATTCAGCTCCAACCTTTCAAATGATGGCCGAATCTTGTTTCATTTATGGAATTCACTTCCCATAATGAAGCAAAACCCAGTTACTTCATTTCATCTGTAAAGATTTCTGTACATATCTCTAAAAGATTATGATTTTTTAAAGATTTTATTTATTTGAGAGAGAGAGTGAGCACGAGTAGAGGGGAGGGGTAGAGGGAGAAGGAGAAGCAGTTTCCCCACTGTGTAAGGAACCCAATGCAGGACTCGATCCCAGGACCCAGAGATCATGACTTGAGCCGAAGGCAAATGCTTAACTGACTCAGCCACCCAGGTGTCCTGTGTCCCCGTAATGACTCTTTAAGAAAACAGCACAAACCATTAACACACGTAAAAAAAAAACACACCAGAACAAACAATACCTTAATATAAGTTCAAACACTGAGTATCACTTAGTTGTTGTTTTTACCCCTCTCATTTATCTTTTAAATAATTTCTTTGACTCTTTGAGTCAGGATCTGGATAAGGTTCATGCAGGGTGATTGGTGAACCTGTATGTTCCCTCTAGACCTCTCTTTTTTCCTTCCTATTTGGCACTTACCGTCCAAAGAAAAGAGGTAGTTTCTTCTGTCCTGTCCTGTTTCACATCCCTGTAGTTACGTGTAATGGTCCTTCTGTCCTCTGATTAGCTAGTTGGATCTGAAAGCTGGGTCGCATTTAAGATTCATTTTATTTTTATTTTTAGCGAGGCTACTTTATAGATGATGTCAGATCCTTCCAATAGGGGGCACTTAACATCTGGTCGTCTCTGTGGGATGGTAGCGCTGGTTGGTGTTTACCGTACATGTCCAGTCACTCAGTATGGGTTGTAAAATGGTAGTTCTGTTCCAGTTCTGTCACTGCTTTGCCACTGAGCGGCAGAAATATTTGATTTTTCTTATACTATTTCTGAAAACATTGGTGTATTAGCATTGCCTTTAACAATGCCTGTTTTTTTTTTGTAATTGAAAAAAAATTATGAAGTTAAATATTTACCGTGTTCCATTGAAGTTCATGATGCTCAAAGTGTCCCTGTTTCGGCCATTGTTAGCCTTTTCACGTTGGTCCCTGAGTCTTTTTACCATGAGCCCAGTAGCTTTTGATAGCTTTCTTTGTATGTGGTGTGACAGGATGTTTTGCATTCATCCTACAAGGTTTTGCCCTAGATCTAGAATTGACCATTTCTACAAGGAGTCAGCCCTCTTTCTTTTTAGTGGTGAAGTTGTATTTCAAGACTACCATCAAGGCTCAAAGGTGCATATCTATAAACAAAATTTTCATAGTAAAAAAACACATAGAAAATACAGCACTTATGTAACCATCCCTCCGTGTCAAGAAGTAGAACATGGCAGAAGCTCGTAAGTATCCTAGTGGATCCCTTTGTGGCAGTCCTCTCTTCTTCCCCTCAAAGTAACCACTGTCCTGACTTATATGGTAATCACTTCCTTATTCTTTTTTATTGTTTATGTACACATCCCTAAGCAGAGCTTGGTTTAGTCTGCTTCTGCATTTTTATGCAGATGGATCATGTTACATGAATTCTTTTGTATCTTCTATTCAACATTGTAAGATCCATTTGTTTTCATTTTCTTTGCAGTATGGTATTCCATGGGGTGAAGGAACAGACCACAGTTTATTCTCTTACTGATGTCCCTTTGAGTTGTTTCTGGTTTCAAGCTGTTTAAAAATGCTGAGACTATTGTGTATCTGTTTTCTGGTGAGCATGTGTGATCATTTCTGAAGGATACATCTAGAAGTAGAATTGTGGGGCCAAAAGGTATATTTTTTCCCCCCACAGAGTTGTACCAACTGATACTCTCCCCAACAGTGTCTGAGTGTTCTGTTGCCTCACATCCTTGCCCAGATCTGGGATGGTCAGACTTTTAACCTTTCTGCCAGTCTGTTGATTCAACATGGTGTCTCACAGTGACTTTTATTCCCTATTTTCCTGATTACCAGCGAGGTTAAACATCTTTTTATATGTTCAATTGATTATTTGGATTTCTTCCTTTGTGAAGTCTCTGTTCAAGTCTTTGGCTCATTTTTCCCCTGAGTTGTTTTTTTTCTTTTCTATTGACTTATAGACATTTTATATGTGTTGAATACAGATTCTTACTGGCTGTGTGTTGTGAATGTCTCCTCCCGTTCTGTGGCTTTTCCCATTCTTTATGGTGCCTTTAGATTAGCACAAGTTCTCGTGCCTTTTTAGGTCTTATTTTAGGAAGTCTTTCTCAGTCCTGAACTAGGTTAAGACATATAATATAGATACCAAATAGTCTATCTCATGGAAGAGTCTACAGTTGAGTAGAGTATACATCCTAAAGGACAGGAAGGCAAGCAAATGCTTAAGTATGCTACCAGGTGAGCACAGAGAAGCCTCTTCTGATGGCTGCCATGTTCTTTTTGACAACTAATTTCAATGTGCTTGGGGTTCCTGAGTAATCCTCTCCCAAGAAGGAACTCTTACCAGCCTTTGGGTTTTCAATTTTATTCAAATTAAAATGCATTTCCCCACTCTTGTTTTAGTAATTCTTCAAGTATAGCTATTTCTTTTCAAATATTTCCTGAGCACCTTTCTTCCAGGGAATAGCTGATGCTATGAGGGAGGGGGAGGGCTGATGATGAGAGTACTGGTGGTCCTCAGACAGGTTACCATAGCAGAGAGGAGTTTAGGTAGCACATAGAGGAGTTTAGTAACCGACTTTGACCATGAATTGGGTCTAACTTTCTTCAGGACATCATTTAAATCAAAACAGCTGAGCTAGTCACCAAATACCACATATTGGATAACTCCATTAACATGAAAGCCCAAAATAGGGAGGCCTATAGAGACAGATATTAGATGAGTGGTTGCTTAGGGTGGGGGGCTGGGGGGCTTCTGGGATGATCCCCAAAGGGTACAAAGCTTCTTTCTGAAGTGATGAAATGTTCTAAAACTGACTGTGGTGAGGGATGCACATAGCTGTGAATATACTAAAACCCATTGAATCGTATACTTTATTTTTATTTTATTTTAAGATTTTATTTATTTATTTGACTGATCACAAATTGCCCGAGAGGCAGGCAGAGAGAGAGGACGAAGCAGGCTCTCTGCTGAGCAGAGCCCAATGCGGGGCTCGATCCCGGGACCCTGGGATCATGACCTGAGCCAAAGGCAGAGGCTTTAACCCACTGAGCCACCCAGGCGCTCCTGAATCGTATACTTTAAATGCGTGAATTGTATGGGAATTACTTCAATGAAGTTGTTAAATTTTTTTTTTTTTTTTACATTTTTTAAGTGCAGCTGTTGTTCCCCGTAAGTTCCATGGTTACTTAAAAGAATGGATGATACCAAATTCCCAGGTTTGATGTCCATGAACTAGCCGGTTTACCAGCCAACAGATAGGAAAGGAACTGTGATTCCTTTCTTCACTCCATGACTCAGTGTTGTTCAGAGGCCCTTTTTTTTTTTTAGATTATTTTTTTATTAAAGTATAATTAGCATACTGTTATATTAGTTTCAAGTGTACATTGTAGTGATTCAACAATTGTTTACATTACCCAATGTTCATCCCAGTAAGTGTACTCTTAATCCTCCCTCTGCCCCCCACCCCTGCAACCACCAGTCCTCCATAGCTATGAGTCTGTATTTTTTTTGTTTTTGTTTTTTGTTTTTTTGTTTTTCCTTGTTCAGAAATGGCCCTTTCAGGTAGAGGTCAGCGTTCTTTTTTTTTTTTTTTTCCTCTAAATTTAAATTTTGGTTAAACATATAGTGCAGTATTGGTTTCTGGAGTAGAATCCAGTGATTCATGACTTACATACATCCCCAGTGCTTATCACAAGTGCTCTCTTTAATACCCATCCCCCACTTAGCCCATCCCCCACAGAGCTCCCTCCATCAACCCTCAGTTTGTTCTCTGTTGTTAAGAGTCTTTTCTGAGGGGCGCCTGGGTGGCTCAGTGGGTTAAGCCTCTGCCTTCGGCTCAGGTCATGATCTCAGGGTCCTGGGATCGAGCCCCGCATCGGGCTCTCTGCTCAGCGGGGAGCCTGCTTCCCCCTCTCTCTACCTGCCTCTGCCTACTTGTGATCTCTGTCAAATAAATAGATAAAATCTTAAAGTCTCTTCTGGTTTGTTTCCTTCCTTTTTTTTTTTTCTTTCTCCCCTTCCCATGGGTTCATCTGTTTTTTTTTTTTTTCCTTAAATTCCACATGAGTGAGATCATACAGTATTTGTCTTGTTCTGACTGACTTACTTCACTTAGCATAATACACTCTAGCTCCATCAGTGTCCTTGCAAATGGCAAGATTTCATTCTTTTTGGTAGCTGAGTAATATTCCATTATGTGTGTGTGTGTGTGTGTGTATATATATATATATATGGTATATATATAATGTATATATTATATAGTGTATACAATATATAATATATATATATACCACATCTTCTTTATCCATTCATCAGTTGATGGGAATTTGGGCTCTCTCCATGGATTGGCTACTGTAGATAATGCTGCTGTAGACACTGGGGCGCATGTATGCCTTTGAACCTGTATTTTTGTATCCTTTGGATAAATACCTATTAGTGCAATTGCTGGGTCATAGAACAGTTCGGTTTTTAACTTTTTGAGGAACCTCCATACTGTTTTCCAGAGTGGCTGCACCAGTTTGCGTTCCCACCAACAATGTCAGAAGGTTCCCTTTCTCCACATCCGCCCCAACAGCTGTTGTTTCCTGAGTTGTTAATTTTAGCCCTTCTGACTGGTGTGAGGTGATATCTCATTGTGGTTTTGACTTGTCTTTCCCTGATGATGAGTGATACTGAGCCTGCTTTCATGTGTCTCTTAGCCATCTGGAAGTCTTTGGAAAAGTATTCATGTCTTCTGGCCACTTCTTCATTGAATTACTTGGTTTTTGGGTGTAGAGTTTGATAAATTCTTTATAGATCTTGGATATTAACCCTTTATCAGATCTGTCTTTTAGGCTGTCTTTTAGTTTTGTTGATTGTTTCCTTTGCTGTGCAGAAGGTTTTCAAAAAACTTCTCTAGATATATTTTTAAAAAGATTTATTTTAGAGAGAGAGGGAGAGCAAGCAAGCATGAGAGCAGGTGAGCAGGGGGAGGGGCAGATGGAGAGAGAGAATCCTTAAGCAGACTTCCTACCAAGGGCTCCATCCCAAGACCCCAGGATCATGGCCCAAGCTAAAATCAAGAGCCAGCTGCTCAACTGACTGTACTGACCAGGTGCCCCCAGAAACTTTTTCTATTGATGAGGTCCTCCTGATAGTTCACTTCTGCTTTTGTTGTGCTTGCCTCCAGTGATGTGTCTAGTAAGAAGTTGTTGCGGCTGAGGTCAAAGAGGTTGCTGCCTGTGTTCTCCTTTAGGGTTTTGATGGATTCCTTTCTCACACTGAGGCCTTTCATCCATTCTGAGTTTATTTTTGTGTGTGGTGTAAGAATATGGTCCAGTTTCATTCTTCTGCATGTGGCTGTCCAGTTTTCCCAACACCATTTGTTGAAGAGATGGTCTTTTTTCCCATTGGATATTCTTTCCTACTTTGTTGAAGATTAGTTGACCATAGAATTTTGGGTCCATATCTGGGCTATCTATTCTGTTTCACTGATCTATGTGTCTGTTTTTGTGCCAGTACCATACTGTCTTGATGATTACAGCTTTGTAATAGAGCTTGAAGTCTGGAAATGTGATGCCTTTAGCTTTTTGTTTTTCAGGAGTGCTTTGGCTACTCAGGGTCTTTTGTGATTCCATACAAATTTTAGGACTGTTCTAGTTCTGTGAAAAATGCTGGTGGTATTTTGATCAGGATTGCTTTAAACGTGTAGATTGTTTTGGATAAGATAGACATTTTAACAGTACTGGTTCTTCCAATCCATGAGCATAGAATGCTTTTCCATTTCTTTGTGTCCTCATTTCTTTCAAAAGTATTCTATAATTTTCAGAGTGTAGATCTCTTCGCCTCTTTGGTTAGGTTTATTCCTAGGTATCTTATGGTTTCTGGTACAATTGCAAGTGGGATTTATTCCTTGATTACTCTTTCTGCTGCTTCATTATTGGTGCATAGAAATGCAACAGATTTCTGCACATTAATTATCATTAATATGAAATTTAAATGCTACCATTTTTTCACCCCCAATTTCTCAGTTAGCCTTTTCTGTTGCCCAGGGTGTGTGAAGGTAAAGAACTTCAATTAGTATTTGTTATTCCCCAAATGTGCAGGATTCAGGGTCCTCTCATTGGGTAGATGAAGGGTATATACCCAGGAATTGATGTGTACATATTAGGTCTTAATACCTGCCTGTTCTTATCTAAGAACTCTGGGATTACCCAGGATTATAGTACCTCCCCGAGACAAACCTGTGAATAATAACTATCCTAATAATAGCTAACACTTATCAATTTTTTATTATGTGTTAGGCTTGCACATTTAAAAATTTTTATAAAAGCAGGAAAAATGTCTGAGAGGTTCTCATAACTAAGTGATGAAGGCACTCCTTGTTTCACGGGTGAGGGAGCAGAGATTCAGAGAGGTTAGGTTTCTTGCCCAACATCACATAAGGGGTTGATTCACCCCCAGATCCGCCCATACTTTCTCTTGTCAGGGAAGAGGAGGCAAGGAATCAGTATCATTTTTATGACCCAAATAATACAAATTAAAAGACAAGGAAAAGCACAAAGAAGAAAATAAAAAGTCACTCATAACTCTACCACTTGGGCATGCCCATCATTACTATTTCTGTGTATTTTCTTCTAATCCATTTTTATGCTTTCTGATTTATTTTTACATCCATCAAAACTGTCAGTCCATCGTTGAAGGCTGTTGCTAATTCATTAAAGGACCTTGGGTCGGACAAGTCATAAATGAGGATGTTTTGTGGGCTGGGGGGACTGGTGGGTAGGGGATGACCCAGACCTCACAAATTCATACGATGGTCCAGCTAGAAAAGGTCTTACTTGTTCCAAAGTGTCCTTCCAGTCTTTCTCCACTCCCTCAAATGGTGGACTGTCTCTCCTGGGAAACTCTTAAGGAAAAAGCTCTACAAAGGGGCCACCTTCTGTAGCCTGTACAGAAAGGACATGGTACCCTATGGAAAAGTGAGGGCCGACCGGTGCTGCTTTGAGATTGCCTGGATGTGTGAGGAGGGGGTGTGGGGCAGGATCTGGCTGGAGGCTTCCTGAGACAGATGGGGCTATGGCTGGCTCTCAGCCAGTTGAAAACCTGCAAATCTGAGAGTGAAAGTTCTGTGTACTATGAAAAGGTCGTAAGAACCTCCAGTCCTGGGAGGATCTAAGTGAGGAGGGAAGATCAGGTGGGACTTTGCCTGATGAGTCACCCATCATTTGCCTGGTGATTGGTGGGGGTCACCCGTGGTAGCCCCCGCTCCCAGTGCAGGGGGTTGGCAGGGAGGGACAGGTTAGAGCTTCCTTTCTGAATTAATAGCAAAGGAAGAGTTGCATCTGTGAACTGAGCTGCATCTCCTGTGTGCGTGGCCTATTTAGCTGTGAGGGGTGAGTAGTGGATGGAGATGTTAGAGGGGAGCCGGGTGTCAGTATGGTTAAAGGGTCCTGACATTCCGCAGTAACTGTTCTGATCTCAGCAGTGCTGCCTTTGAACGTGGGATCTGGCAGAATGCTCAGTCTCTGGTTTGTAGAATGTGGGGCCACCCACAGCACCTGCCTCACTAGTTCCCAGGTTCACAGGAGGGCAAAGTGAGTGAGATAAGGCACAAAACCACGTAGCCAGTGCCTGGCATGCAGTGAAGGCTCAGTAAAAATGAGCTGATGGTTCATAATTCCACAGAAGGGGGAGAGATGGACATGAAGGTTGGGAAATTACAGATTCTTCCCTTTGTGTTCACAAAAAAACCATGCTGTGAGTCCTTAGGCAAATCACTTTAATGTTTTGGGCCTCAGTTTCCTCAATATGAAGATGCGGGTGGTTTTAAAAATGATCTTAGATTCAACCCATGATTCTATGAGTCTGTAGTACTTTTTTATTTTTGTTTTAACATTCATAGTCACAAAATTTTTTTTCCCCTGGGGATAAGTTTTAAGACCTACTCTTAGTGACTTTCAAATAAGCGGTACTGTGTTATTAACTAGTGTTGTCATGCTATCATTATATCCCCAGGACTTATTTTTTTTACAACTGGAAATTTGTGCTTTTTGACCTCTACCCATTTTGCCCACCTACCCCCTCAATAAACAATTGTGTAAAAGTGTATCTTAATTGAATGCAAAGTTCTTTTTTTTTTTTT
>RCUC01144431.1:0-68194 GCA_003697995.1 Taxidea taxus jeffersonii
TAAGTTTTAATAATGGATTTCTTTCTTGGAATCTGTAAACATGTAGAACCAGAATTGTGTAGAAAGGAAGCACAAATTTCCTAGATCACTGTTTCTAATGACATGAAGGGTGGGAACCTACTTCTACTTATTGGTTTCTAGACTCAAGTATTTTACTACTTGGGAATAGGGCTATATAATATTTAGTGTATACTGTGTCCTGGAGGATGAAGTAGGTTGTTACCTCCATGGTAGCACCTCAGCTATACTTTCAATAAGTTTCTTTGAGGTCAACATTTTCCCTGTGTGATGCCATGAGTGATAAAGCCAGTGCATCATATTGTTGCAAACCCATTCCCAAACTTTTTTTTTTTTTTTTCTGTAAAGGAAGAACCTGGCCCTGATGCACTATTAAGTCAAATTCCATAACAGTGGATCCAATAATCTTAAACATTTAAATAGTGATGCTTACTTAGGCCCTGTAAGTATGTACTTCTGTATATTCAAGGGATTCTCTTTGGATGTTTTGGCAGGCTTTTATAGGTGAATTGAAGCAGAAACTCTTAGGATTTTGGAGCAAAGCCCCACATCCTTCACAGATAATTACTCTTTTGTTGAGAAACAACTCTTCGCAAGCTGCTGGACCTTAGTACAGACTGAATACTCAGCCATGAATCACCAAGTTACTATGCAACCTTAACTTCCCATCATGAAGTAAGTATTATCTGACCAACCAATTTATAAAATTTGGCATGCATAACAGAACTCCATCATCAAAAGGAAGTATATCTATGCTTGTACCCAAACAGGTCCTGAAGGCACAAGTTACATAAAGAAGTAGTCCATGGTCCCCACTAATGCTATACTGCCTTCTCTCTCCCAGCCTGCATCTATAATCTCATTGGGGAACTCCCTTTAATCACTTGGCAGAAGGAGAAAGACTTGGGCCAGATTCGCATTTAGTTCTGCACAATATGCTGGCAGTACCTGAAAGAGTACAGCTGCATCTTTATACTTCCTTTCTGGTACATTCCTGAAGAACAGTGGTGAAGGCAAATATCTCAATGGGCAGAACTTTGAGAAGTGCATATGGTTGTTCATTTGTTTGAAAGGGGGAAATGATGAAATAAACATTTACCAATCCATGACTGGGACAAATGGCTTGGCTGGATGATCAGGGACTTTGAAGGCATGTAGTTGAAAAATTGCTGAATAAGAAATTTGGGGAAGTAGTATTTGGATAGACTTTACAGAGGGAAAATGCATGAGCATATTTGTGTTCCATGTGAGAATTCTTTAATGAAGAATTCTGGTGACCTCAGAAGAGAACTTAAAATTTAAGTGAATAGGATCATCTTTTCTTTGAATAACAGTCACCCTCTTTCTCCAGCCACCCTCATTATTACCCAAAGGGTTATGAATAAAGTGAACATGGTGACAAGAATGGAAATTATGTATGGGCTCAACAACATGGCCTTCTGCTCACCAAGGTTGATTAGGCATTGGTCACTGCTGAGTGTCCAATCGGTTAGTAGCAGAAAACAACACTAAGTCTGAGATATAACACTTCCCCAGAGGGATTAGCCAGCTACCTGGAGATAGTGTTGAGTACATTGGATCTGCTCATCATGGAATGGCAGCCTTTTGTCCCTATTGAAATAGGCATTTAGTTTGGATATGGGTTTGTCTTCCCTGAATGCAATGTTTCTTCCAAAACTACCATCTGTGGATTTACATAATGCTTTATCCACTGTCCATGGCATAGCATACAGCATTGTTTCTGATCAAAGAATTCACTTCACAGCAAATTAAGGCCATCAATGGGCTTATTCTCATGGAATTCACTGATCTTACAATGTTCCCCACCATCCTGATATAGCTGGTTTTGGAATATTCAATTATAGTGCCAGCTATAAACCTTGCCAGTCTGAGAAAAGGTTCTTTGGAAGTTTATGTTCTCAGCCTCCAATAGGTGCTGTTTCTCTCATGCCCGGTTCACAGGTCCAGGAATCAAGTGGTGGAAATTGGAGTGGCACCACCCACTATGAACTCTAACAATCCATTAACAAAATTTCTGCTATCTTTTCCCATGGCTTTATGTTCTATGGACCTAGAGATCTTAGTTCTAGACAGAAGAATGCTTCCACCAGAAAACCCAGCAATAATTCTATGGAATTGCAAGTTTAGACTGCTGCCTAGCCTCTTTGGTCTCCTCTTACTTCTGGATAAACAGGCAAAAAAGGGGGTTACAATTCAGGCTAGAGTGATTGATCTGCACTACCAAGGGGGAAATTGTGCTACTACTTTACAATGGAACTAAGCAAGAACATTTAGAACATGGTGGAACACAGGAGATACTTTAGGGCCTCTCTTAGTATTACCATGCCCTTTGACTAAGGTCAATGGAAAACTATAAAAAAACCCAGTCAAGGCAGGGTTACAAAAGGCCTAGACCCTTTAGGAATAAAGGTTTGAGTCACCTCACCAGGTAAAGAACCATGACCCTGAGGTGCTGTGAAGAACATAAGGAATATGGAATGGCTAGTGGAAGAAGGATAGTGGAAGTATTACTAATTTTATATCATAATATGTAAACTATGGAGTATCAAGAAAACTAAACATCACTCAGGATTTTTTTTTTCCTCTCCTGAAGAAGGTTTGGTGCATTTTCAGCTATACAGAGGACAGTTGTAACATGTGAGGCAGAATTTTGATCTTGTTATTGTATTTATTGGATATGAAGTATCATTTAGGGAGATGCATGGCGGTGTCAGGTTGACTAGGGATGGAGCTATGATGATTAATTTTATGTGTCAGCTTCACTAGGACATGAAGGACCCAGATATCTGGTAAACATGGTTTTGGAGTATGTCTGTGAGGGAGTTTCCAGAAGGGATTATTAGCATTTGAATTGTTGGACTGAGTTAAGCTGATTGCTCTTCCCAAAGTGTGTGATTATCATCCAGTCCATTGAGGGTGTGAATAGAAATAGGCAGAAGAAGGTCAAATTCATTCTCAACTGAGCTGTTACATCAATATTCTCAGAACTTAAGACTCACAGTGAAATTATCCTCATCAGCTCTTTTATTCTCAGGCCTTTGAACTACATACACTGTTGACTTTCCTGGGGTCTCCAGCTTGTAGACAACAAATTGTTGAACTTTTCAGCCTTAATAATTGCATGAATACATATTTTAAATATTTTATAATAAATCTTTAAGTATATATATATATATATATATGCACGTGTGTGTGGGTGTATAATATTTATCTATTTTGTTTCTCTGGGTAAGCTTGACTAATATAGTTCTTGGGATAAATACATCTAGGAGAAGAAAAGGAAGCAGGATTGAAGAAGGGAAGGAATCGAGATGGGGCAAAAGGATAAGTTAGGTAACAGCACCGTCATATACTTCCTTAGTGTATCCCATGGAGTGTTATAAAACTGGGATTGCCTTCAGAATTGTCACAATTTGGGGTAGGAGGATGACCAGTCTTGAATGCAGGCTTTCCAGAAATGGAAATCCAATCTTTCAAAAGATGACTGTCTACAGCCAAGGGTCCAGTCTCCAAGATAAACTTCCTAAGGCTGAGATTTTTTTTGTTTGTTTGTTTTGTTTTAAAGGAAGATCTGACTGGCAAAGAAATATTTGTGAAAAGTACCTAAATCTGAAGCTTTTACTATCACCTGGTTCTTTGTGTTTCTCAGGTCAGTGGACCAGAAGACAAGTAAAAAATAAAGTGTTCTATTGACAGAAACAGCTGTGATTATCACAGGGAACTGGAATTGCTAGTTCACAATGGATGCATGTGTGAACTTGAGGTATTTGATGTGCCATTTCTTATTCTGCACCTAGTGAAAATGGTGAATGAGCAATCACAGAAAGTATGAAATAATAAGATAAGCAAAGACTCAGAGCACACAGGCATGAAAGTTTATAGCACATAATCAGGGAAACAAAATTCCCCAGCAGCATATCTCATGATGAAAAACTAAAAGAGATGTTGGAGAAGGAAGATAATGACTTTAAAAGACAGTTGCAGCAGTGAGATCTATAGCATGTTTCTAATTATTGTGTATTAAGTCTGTTGTAGAGATTGAATCCCTTAAAGTCACTGGCGCAGGAATACATATACATGAAACATGACCAGATCAGTATGGTACAAGGGGTGAACTGCTTCAGGAACTTTTGATACCTAAAATTGTGTCCTCTCCATCCCACATCTAACTTTAGGCATTTTTGGATACATTGTTTCCTTGGATGCTTGAACTCACTTTGGCTTAGAGACAAAGTTTTGTCTCTAATGTGAGTACTACATCTCTGCCCCCTATTCTCAGGCTTTACAAACCCTACTGATAGATAGTGGCAGAACTTGCATAGGTAACTCTCAGAGGCATTAACATCCCAAATGCCAAGATTCTGCCAGTGGGAGAAAATACTTATTGAATAAATGTTCCCATTTCCTATTATTTAGTCAGATAATTCTTTTTTTAATATTTTATTTATTTATTTATTTGAGAGAAAGAGCATGAGCCAGGGGTGTGGGGGGCAGAGGGCAAGGGAAAAGCAAACTCCCTACTGAGCAGGATGCTGAATGCAGGGCTTGATCCCAAGACCCTGAGATCATGATGTGAGCTGAAGGCAGAAGGTTAACCCACTGAGCCACACAGACATCCCTTAGATAGTTCTTAAAGATATTCTTTATATATTCAGAAAGTCTCAGAGGAGTTGAACTTTGCTACACACACAAAGCCATTAGATTAATAGATTTTGATATCAAGGTCTAAAGTATGAATCTTACAGCAAAGATGTATGTTACTCTAGTGACATACATCTTTGTTACATACATCTAGTGACATACATCTTAGTTACTCTGTGTTTTCATGAGTTCTAAAACTAAATCTAATTGTGTTGCCTTGAAACATTGGAGAATTCCAAGATTTCTGTTGTTAAAATGTAATTTTTTTTCTGTTTCTAGTGTGAGAATTTCAGTTGCTCAATTACTTCATTGGTCTTTTCTGTGATAGTCTGCCCTTTGGTAAGAGTGTGTCATTGAAGGGAGATAACACTTTGAAAACTGACTTCTTTTGAAGCCAAATACTCTTGTTCTTCACTCCATGTACTGAACTATGATCACTTCCATACTCCCCTTTATCACTGTATAGCAAAGAACACTCACTGAGTTCAAAGAAAGCTCTTCCACATGGATGAAGAAAAGCAGATGCATCAGAGAATGAGATTTTAGGAGATATACATGCAATTTACATTTTCCTATTCTTTCTCCTCTGGAGATTTCAACGGGAACTACTTCATCCAGTGAACAACATACATTAAAAACAGAGCAACCTAAAAAACTTCTTTTAAATTATCTGGAAACTAGAAACCTACTTGTATGATCAAAAAGTTATACCATTTAGAATCAGTTTATTTAATTAGAAATAAAAATCACACATTTATTGACACCTTTCAGATTTTAATCATCTTTAGTAAACATATTATTTAGTGAAAATATAAAGAAATTATTGCTCATAAAACTTGAAAAACAGTTTTAAGTTAATATTGTAGTTATTTTTACAATAAAAGTTTTTCAACTATGATTATCTTAACCTCTAAAAGTACTGCTTAGTTTTATTTTATTACATAAGTCCAGGGCACTTGAGTAATTTAGATAATCTAATTTGACATAATCTTTTTCATTTTAAATACTGAGTCTTTCAATGTGTCCTCCTTTCCCTCTTCTTAGAAAATATAGGCACAGTGAGAAGGTAGCCGTGTATAATACAAGGAAAGAGGCCTCAGAAGAAACCAAACCTGCAAACAACTTGATCTTGGTCTTCTAGTTCCAAGAACTGTTAAAAAATAAATTTCTATTGTTTAAGCCACCCAGTCTGTGGCATTTTATTATGGCAACACTAGAATAACAATACATCTAGCCTGAGATATTTATTGATACACATCAGATAAATGCAAATTAAACCCATAAACTCATAAACACCCTAATCAAAGTATAAGAAATAATAAGTCTGACAGTACCGAGGTTTAGAAAGAAAGTTGACTAATTAGTTTTCTTATGCATTATTGATGTGAGTATAAACAAATGTAGTATCTGGAAAATTCAAGAAGAGTAGGTTAGAGAATAATTATTTTTTACTCAGAAATTCCACTTCCAGACATTTATTTTATTTATCTATTTTATTTTATTTTTTTTTAATTTTTTAAAGATTTTTAAAAATTTATTTGAGAGAGAAAGAGAGAAAGACAGCATGAGGAGGAAGAGGGACAGAGGTAGAGGGAGAAGCAGACTCCCCACTGAGCAGGGACCCTGATGTGGGTTTCCATCCCAGGGGTTGCAGGTCAGAGAATGTTGTTCAATGGATATACAGTGTCAATTTTGCTAGATTTGATAAATTCTAGAAACTTGTTGTTGCATTTAAGAATGACATTTAATCTTAAGCAGGAATATATGTGGCTATATAGAAAAAGTATGTGGATGTTCATATGTGCCTGACAGATAAGGAAAATATACTAGATAAAAATTAGGTTGTCTTCCAAGTCTTTGCCTGGGTTGTGACTATTTGATCCTAATTTAGATACAACAAAAGCCAAGGCTATTATATTGACTTTTATAGGAGTTAAAAATTCAATAACAATAGACACAGACTCAAACTGTTGGTCTTCCCTTTGATGGTGCTTCCTAGAGTCACTGATTCAACATTTTTTTTTTTTTGTCAAAACTATTTTAACTTTCTGTTCTTAAGCTATTTAAAAGAGTCTTGCTCTTTTTTTAAGTTTTTTTTTTTTCTTTTAAGATTTTATTTATTTATTTGACAGACAGAGATCACAAGTAGGCAGAGAGGCAGGCAGAGAGAGAGAGAGGAGGAAGCAGGCTCCCTGCTAAGCAGAGAGCCCGATGCGGGGCTCGATCCCAGGACCCTGGGATCATGACCTGAGTCGAAGGCAGAGGCTTTAACCCACTGAGCCACCCAGGCGCCCCAAAGAGTCTTGCTCTTAAAAGAGTATCTAGAACATAGTAGACTTTCAGGAAATATGCTTTGACACAGAGCTAGAACAAATAACTCTAAAATTTGTATGTAACCGTATAAGATCCTGAACAGCAAAAATAATCCTTAGAGAAAACAAAGCTGAAGGTATCACAATCCCAGATTTCAAGATATACCATAAAGCTGCAGTCATCAAAACAGTATGGTACTGGCACAAAAAATAGACACATATATCAGTGAAACAATAGAGAGCCCAGATATAAACCCACATGTTTATGGTCAATTGATCAATGACAAAGGAGACAATAAAATAGAATGCTAAAAAGACACTTTCTTCAACAAATGATGCTGGGAAAATTAGACACCTACATGCAAGTGAACGAAACTAAACCACTTCCTTAAAATAATATTTTGCACAACAAAGGAAGCCATCAACCAAAGTACAATACAACCTACTGAATAGGAGAAGATATTTGCAAATGATATATCTGATAAGGCATTAATATCCAAAATATAGAAGGAATTTATCCAACTTAACACCAAACCTCCCCAAACAATCCAATTAAAAGTGGGTAGAGGACCCAAATAGACATTTTTCTTTCCAAAGAAGACCTACAAATGGCCAAAAGACACATGAAAAGATGCTCAACATCACTCATCATCAGGGAAACAGAAATCAGTACCTCAATGAGATATCATCTTACATTTGTCAGAGTGGCTAGAATCAAAAAGACAAGCAATAACAAGTGTTGGTGAGGGTGTGGAGAAAAAGGAACCCTCCTGCCCTGTTGATGAGAGTGTAAATTGGTGCAACCACTGTGGAAAACAGTATGGAGTTTCCCCAGAAAGTTAAAAATAAAATTACTATATGACCCAGTAATTCCATTACTTCTTATCTACTACCCAGAGTGTAAGCACAAATTTGAACAATTTATGTTTATTGCAGCATGATTTATAATAGCCAAGATACAGAAGCAAACCAAGTATCTAATGATAAATGAATGGATGAAGAAGTTGTATATATCCACCATGGACTAATAGTCATAAAAAAGAATAAAATCTTGCCATTTGCAATAACATGGATAGACTTGGAGGCTATAATGCTAAGTAAAATAAATCAGACAGAGAAAGACAATTACTGTATGATTCCACTCTTATGTGAAATTTAAGAAACAAAACAAATGAACAAACAAGGGAAAAAAGAGACAGAAAAAAAAAAAAACACTTTAAAATAGAACAAATTGGTGACACCTAGAAGGGAAGTAAGTGGGCAAATGAGTGGAAGAGATAAAGGAGATTGAGTACATTTATTGTGATGAGCACTGAATAGTGTATAGAATTGTTGAATCACTATATTATACACCTGAATCTAATATAACACTATATGTTGATTACGCTTCAGAAAAAAATAAACATATGTTGAATGGATGGATAAACATGTATTTATTGAGTACTCAGTAGTATGTTTGTGCAAGTTTTGGTAATTCAACCATGAAAAAGCTAAAGAAAAGAAAGTGTTTGCTTCCATGAAGTTTACAGTCTAATGAAGAGAGGCAACAATAAACCTAGAAACAATATGAGACATCAAAGAGAACTAGAAAGAAAATAAAACAAGTAATGAGGTAGTGAGTGACAAGGGTTGGGATATCTTCTGCTTGAGTGGACAGAAAAGGTTTCTTTGGGAGATGATACTTGGACTGATAGCTGATAGTGAGAAATAATCAGCCTTATGAAGATCTACAAAAAATGTATTCCAGGAAAATTAAAAACAAAATTTGTAAAGAACTGAAATGGGAATGAAAAAAGGATTTTCCAGAAAGCAAAAGTATGTTAAGTATTGATGAAACAGTATGGTCATGGGGAAGGGATGCAATCAGGAGTATAGACAAAGACCAGGTCAAGTAGGGCAGCATTACCCATGAAGGAAATACAGATTTTATTCCAATTTTAACAGGAAGTCACATGAAATTTTTAAGCAAAAGGAAAAATAGTTGAGATAAGTAGTAACAATATCAATGCTGTTGTTCTTGTAAGGTGACTAAATGGTAATGGTATGGGACAAGATTTAGGGTTTTTTTTTTTTTTCATTTTACAACTGTGTTTATGTAGTTTCAATAAATCTTCTTTTTTTCACACATCAGATACTATTATTTTCCCACAAAAGCATCTGAATTTATACAATAACATTCATTTTCTTAAAAAAAATTCATTTTCTTGGTCCATTTATTAATTATTTAATGTATAGGTTAATGTTTTTTTGAACAACTAAATTCAACTGAATTGCATATATAGTACATATATGCATATAAAAGTATGTATACATATATACAGTACATATATATGTGTATGTATATACATATAAATAAATAAATACAAATGTATTTGACCTGCTCTGTCCATGAATATTTGTACTGTATATATTGTCTATTTCATTGCTTGATCAATTAATTAGCCAATCCCATTGATATTGCTGCAAGGTAGACCCTAAAATGCTATTGGGAAGACTGAGTCAATATTGCTGCTTAGAAGGGAAGATAGGTTGAGACTTGCTTTTCTCCATTTTTTGGCTCAGTAAACTTATTTCTCAGCTAGCTTTATTTTTTTTTTTTCCTTTCTTAGTATATCTGCAGCTAGTAAAAAGAGTTTGTAGAAAGTTAAGGGTTTTACTATCTCCTCTCTAATGTTCCCAGCATGCAGAATAAATTATTCCTGAGCTATTTGGGTACCACAAGTATATTTCAGATGAAAATTAAATACCTAAAATGTTTGGCAAAGGGATATAAGACTCTTTGCTGCAAATATTTTTCCCCACTATGGTATCTCTTCGTAGGTTCAACTGAATTTTATGGCCTTATGAATTTAATAATACCTATCAAAATATTTTTAGCTATTCCATATCCTAAGATAAAAAAGCAAAACCCAACTTTGGAATTATACTTGCATAGACAAGCACACTCACAAGAATAGCATATTTACTTAAAATTGCTTCATATAAAAATATTCTTGTGTAGAAAGCAAAGGAGAATTTATTACATGGTTAAATCAAAGTTAAAATGTATTTATAAAGCCATATATCAGATAAATGTAATACAACTAATGAAATTCTATAGCACGAACACTCTCTTCCTTGCAGCAATATATTATTTAAAAGCTGTGGAAACTAAGTGTTTTGATGCACATAGTGCTGTTGATCATTATAGGTTTTTGACATCTTAAAAACAGGTTGTGTTTACATCATGGGGATATGGAGATAAACAAACACATTGAAATCTAAAGTCTCCTCTGAAATACACGCTTTCATTTTATAGGTGTTATTATGAGCAGCAAGCTTTTTACAAATGATTAGGCTCAGGCTGAAATGGTATTGAATGACTTTTGCTTGAATTTGCAGGGCTGTTAAAATTGTTGACAGCTTTTTTCAGTATAAGTACAATGGCATTCAAGGAGATGGCAGAATGCATTGTCCCTTTTTATAGCTATAAATCCTGTTGCTAGGTGTGTATGTGTAAGAGCAAGGGAAATTTGAGAAATGTCATACCTTATTTCAAACTCCCTACTCCTTAATGCTTACACAGGATTACCTGCCTTGATCTCATTAGCCCACCTGGGGTTGCCCTTTGTCTCCATCCTCAGTACAAGAGCAACCTATTCTGTTTCTCACCCTCTCAGTCCTATTCATTTCAGCAGTAACTGATTGAGGTTTTACTATTTCCAGGACAAAATGCCAGGCACTGAATATTCAAAAATGATCAAGTCTTTGTGACAGCATAGATGTACTGGGTATTGTGCTAAATAAAATAAGTCAGAAAGAAAAAGACAAATACCAAATCATTTATACATGTAATCTAAAAACAAAACAAATGAACAAGCAAAGAAGGAAACTCATAAATACAGAGAATAAGCAGGTGGCTGACAGAGGGGAGGGAAGTGCTGGATAAACAACATAGGTGAAAGGGATAAAGAGGTACAAATTGCAGTTATAAAATAAATAAGTCATGGAAGGGTGCCTGGCTGGCTCAGTCTGTAGAACATGAGACTTTTAGTTTCAAGGTGGTGAGTTCAAGCTTTACTTTTGGGGCAGAGTGTATTATAAATCAATCAGTCAGTCAGTCATGGAGATGAAAAGTATATCATAGGAGATATATTAAATAATATTATAATAAGGTATGGTGACTTATGGTAATTATACATATTGTATCAATCTTTACATGGATTGTATAGAATTGTCAAATCACTATGTTGTGCACGCAAAACTAATGTAAACATGTAGGACAACTATATTTCAATAATAAAAATCTTTAAAAATGATACACATAATCATTTGAATATACACATATATTACAAATATTTTCTTTGTAAAAAAGTGAGTGGAAAGATGGAGGCATGCATACAGTGTTATAGCAATGTAAATAATGTTTCTCTTTGGAAGACTTTCTGATTTTTAAGGTAAAGTATTGATAATTTGTTATTAATTAATGTATTGCTTTTCTTAGCTACAGGTTATATGGATAATTAAAAATTTAGGTTCTTTACAAAAAGAAGTGAATAATTAAGGAATTTTACATGGAAATTAATTTAATTTTAATTTAATTTAATTTAAAAAATAAGTTAATTTAATTTCCATAGAATTCCATAGCAAAATGATATAATGCTTTTAATATAGAATAAAGAAAGAAGTTTTCATTCTATAATTCCATCATGTAGGCCACTTTCTATGTATTTGTAAGAAATTATTACTTTATATATTATTCTTAATTTAACTTTACATTGATAGTTATTTAACTCTAGAAACATGAAAACATGTACTAGATATAATGAACTAGAAGGGGGGGGTAGTCCAACATTGGAATATTATGTTATTACAAAAGAACAGCTTATCAATCTAAGAAGGAAAATTTGATATGTTTTACTAGTACAACAATATGATTTAAATATTTAGGAGTTCAAAATATTTTTTTTAAATACTAGGTTATTAAATTTATAGATGGGCTTATCTTATAGATTAAAGAGGGGGAGTATTTTCTGGAAGCACCCTCACAGTCCTCCTAATATACACCATGACCTACACATAAACAGAATTTTGGTCCTGAAGATTACATCATAAATTCATGGATAAATCAATAAAAGATGACATTGCTAACTCATGAGTATTGCCATTATATTCTTTAATATTTAATAAATAATAATGCAGGTAATCTTTTAGGTATGCAGAGGAATTTTTAAGATTCCCACTTTAGTAAAGTGTTACTGAAATGTAAAACACATGAAAATAGTAGATAAAATAATGAAATAGGCATAGAAAATTTTTGCATATATCTTTAGTGGAGTTCTTCAGCAGATACATGAACTACAAGAAAAGCAAGAGGGTCATCAGAACTTGGACATAATTATCTCATTTAATTCTTACCATAATCCTGGGGCACCTGGATGGCTGATTTGGCTGAGTGTCTGCTTTTGGCTCTGGTCACGATCTCAGGGTCCTGGGATCAAGGCCCAGAGGGTAGGCTTCCCACTCAACAGGGAGTCTGATTGTCCTTCTGCCCTCCCCCTGCTCATACTCTCTCTCTCTCTCTCTCTCAATAAATAAATAAAGTCTTAAAAAAAGTCTTACCATATATTTGACATTGATATAATGGTTGTCTTTATTTTTCAGATAAGGAACTAAGGTTGAGGAAATTCGAGTAATTATGTCCAAAATCCAAGAATCAGCAAGTAGCAGAAAAACTTAATGACAAAGAAGTCTTAGAAATACTAAAGTGTATAGAAAAATTGAAACAACACAAAACAAAAAAAAATATATGTGTGTGTACATGTATATATATATATATATATATATATATATAGTCCTTGACTGAAGAAATCCTAGGAAAATGTCAAGACACTGCAAATTTTGGAGCTGTGGGATTAGATAATAATACACTTAAATTATAACTTCATATTTTACTACATACATAAGTTTGACCATATTACTTAGCCTTTTTGAACAACAGACTACTTATTTGAAAAAATATACATAATAACTTTTCAGTCTAACTGAAGTTAATATAACATACACTAACCATTTATTAAAAGCCGGTGACCAGTAACAATTAGTAGTTCCTTTTATTTCCCTCACTTTTGGAGAACATATGGTTTAATAAAGAAAATATGGCTTGTACTTATGTAACTAAGATTCAGAAGAGAATGTGCATAATGCTGTAAGAAGAGTTTCAAAATATTTTGAAACTTTTCTTCTAAGGATTATTTGGTTTCTATAGAGCATTGCTTTATTGTGGTTAGATGTTAATTACTTTGTATATTTTTACATTCACAGTTTATTCTGTCTGCCTTACACATAGTGAAGAATTTGCAAACTTCAACTCTATTCTAGCCCAATGTCTTGGATTCTCCAACCACTAAGGACTATTATTGCATATTACCTCTCTTTGTCTTTATTTTTTATATGTAAAACTGAAGTTTTCTGCCAAATTGTATTTCATAGAGATTTGGGGGAGAATAGGCAAATGGATGTGAAATCATTTAGAAAACTTAATAGGTTGATGAAATTATATTGTTAACTTACTTTGATGTGAATAAAGTAATTCTTATTGAACCATGCATATTCTTAATTGTTACGTTGCCCAGATGGTTGACTTTAGCTAAAAATAATGGTCTTTCAGTATGCTCATGAAATTCTTTTTTTTTAAAGATTTTATTTATTTATTTGACAGACAGAAATCACAAGTAGGCATAGAGGCAGGCAGGCAGAGAGAGGGGAAAGCAGGCTCCCCGCTGAGCAAAGAGCCCGATGCGGGGCTCGATCCCAGGACCCTGGGATCATGACCTGACCTGAAGGCAGAGGCCCAACACACTGAGCTACCCAGGTTCCCCTGCTCATGAAATTCTTCAAGAAAAATATTATATCTTATGGCAACATATTTTACCTAACATTTCTCTAAAATGTCAGAACCTCAAATAGTCAAAGAACTTTAAATTTAAATGAGGGAAGATTTCACCACAGGAAGCCAAAACTGGTCTTTCAAAAAAGAAATGCAGCAATATTTAAAATGAAGTGTACTGATATCCACAAGTTACTTTGTGATATATCAAAAATGAAATGGATTTGTGGATGGATAGGATAAACGGATACATATGAAGAAACCAATTTCAGCAACAAATTAAAGAGTAGAATTTCTATAGTGTGTAAATACGTATTCATTCTGAAGTTCTTTGAATTTCCCTATGTGTTTGGGAAGTTTTCATAATTACATTTTGAAAAAAAAAATGGGGAATTCAGGTAAAAAAAATAGCCACTAGAATGTGTATCTATACCACACCCTATAGCTTTCACTAATTATTTCTTTCAACATTTGATATCATCCAGAGGTCTCCCATCACACCTCACCCACCTCACCTTACCTAACCTCCTTTTCCTTTCACACTTTATTTTCTGTATGGCTTCAGTTTTCTCGATGCTGTCTTCTTTAAGAGCTAACAGTTGCTTAATTTCCAGGTGATATCACTTTTCTGTTGGGATATGTGTTGTATTAAACTCTACACCTTTCTCCCAACTGGTTTTAACACAAATAACTACGGACATTGTGTCAGCAATCTTAAATCCATACATTCCCGTAAAAAAACCTCTGAGACAAAGAAGAAAAACCAAAGTGGTGTAGATATTTATCATTCTATAAGGAGACAACTTTCAAATCAAACTAGATATTTTTAGAAAACTGCAATGAGGGACGCCTGGGTGGCTCAGTTGGTTAAGCAGCTGCCTTCGGCTCAGGTCATGATCCCGGCGTCCTGGGATCGAGTCCCACATCGGGCTCCTTGCTTGGCGGGGAGCCTGCTTCTCCCTCCGCCTCTGCCTGTGCTCATGCTCTCTCTCTCTCTCTAACAAATAAATAAATAAAATCTTAAAAAAAAAAAAAAAACTGCAATGATATATTGAAGTAAAGTATTTTAATAATTATTTACCAAATGTTTGTCTAATGAATTCCAGTAGTTTGCCACACCCTTCCACAGCTTTTCCTCAAAGTGGGCTCCCCTTTATTTTAATTTTAAGGTAGATGAATCAGCCAGTGGTAGATTGCTTTTATTATTGTTACTTATTTCTCCTATTGTTGCAATTCTTTCTATAATTAAACATTTATCAAAAGTCTTCCATATGGTAGTATACCTACCCTAAATAAGCATGTTTTGATGTATATAGTGACAGATTTTAATTTCTTTCTGTGTTTGATGTTATTTGTCTTTTTTTCTATTTAAATAAAACCTTGTATTTAGCACTCCCAGTATTCTATTTTTTTTCTTTTAAACTACCATCAGTAATATGTGATGAAAAGACCTCTATAATAGGAGTCAGAAGGCATAATTTCTAGGAAATAATTAGTCATTCCTTTTGATAATTTTAATAGTTATTTTAAGCTATGAAAATAATTTAACTTTGGACTTCCCTTTTAATTTTTTTTCATTTATTAATTGAAGAGACTAACCTAGATGATTTCTAATGTTAATTCCTGTTTTATAATTTTGTCTTCTTTATGACTGAAATCCTTTATTGTGCAAAGCAAGCATTAAATATCTAGAGGAAAACAATCAAAATCAATTTCTAATTACATTCCAATAATAAACTTAAAAATCGAATAAAATGCAAAATTCTATTTACACAAGAATTTGTCTACTTCTTAATTATTTTAAACATTTTATTTATTTATTTCAGAGAGAGACAGAGGGACCCTGAGATCATGATTTGAGCCAAAGGCAGATCCTTAGCTGACTGAGCCACCCAGGCATGCCTGCTTATTTCTTAATTTTGATAATTATTTAGTATTTGTATTTTCAGTATTTTCTGTTATTCAGTTATCTACAACAGCCATAAAAAAGTTTTCAGGGAATTGGTACATTCTAAACTATATTTCTAGAAATATCCTTTTAAATATGTATTTTTGATAGTATATAGGGATAGGGTATACACCAAAAGGAAAGGTATATAGTTCTTCATTTGGGAGGCTAATTGAAGTAATAAAAGACTGAAATAAAATAAATAAACTCCTTCCCATAGTGTAAAAATAAATAAATGAATGAATGAATGAATACATAAATAAATGAATAAGACACAGCATGGCACAGTGGGAAGAGTACAGTTTGCATTCAAAACTCAGTTAAGATAATTGGATGGTGTGTGCCTTTAAGGAGAGTAACTTCTCTGAACTTGATTACAATATTAATATTGAGTTCTCATAATTGGCTTATGTATTGGAAATAATATATTTGAAATATATTTGACATAGGGTGTTATTACATAAAAGAAAACATTAAAATAAGCTCAGAATATGATCTCAAATTTTGGTAGTAATGTTCAATGGCCATAGTACATTAATCAGATAAAGCAACTGCAGATAAAACTTGTTTGAAAGGATGATGTCAAAACTCTTCAGTCTGGCTGAAGCAAATTTAATGAGTAAATTGTAAATAACATCAAATCACTTTTTATTGAGTTATGTATTCCTGTATTTTACAATGGATGTGACTATTGAAAGAGTTTCACATAAATATACTAAGTAAAGGTGAATATGGTCTTTATTCCAGCTATTCATTTTTTTTCCTAACACCTTCGGCATATTATACTTAGAACTTCTTGAATTTTTCCCAAAGATATCATATTTCCATGTACTTCATAAAACCATATCTGTCCCCTCCCCAGTTCCAGAGCATAAGACAGTCAGTGTCCTGCCTATTCTTCAATAGTCATTTTCTCTTATCTATTTACTATTCTTTCTTTCATTTACTTTTCCATTTACGCTACAGTTACTTTGTAGTCTAACAGTCTATTTACATCCCTGGTCCCCCGTCCCACTCACATTTACCTTGAGTTCATTAGGATGAGAAGGTATATCATAAATTCCCGAGTATTTCTGGTATTTTCTTAATTACACACAATAAACACTCAGTATAGGCCCTTTAAATAGCATAGTGATTAAGATAATCAAGTTTGACATTTATTAAAGGAATTCATCTCATTTTATGTATTTATTTGAGAGAGAAAATGAGTCAGGGGCAGGGGCAGAGGGAGAGGAAGAAACAGACTTCCCACTGAGCAGGGACCCAGATGTGGTACTTGATTCCAGAATGCTGAGATCATGACCTGATCCAAAGGCAGACATTTAACCAACTGAGCCACCCAGGTGCCCTGAGATACAATAATACATTAACATTAAGTTTATGTTAATATAACCTCTCTCCCTTAAGATAAAATATGAACTCTTCAATAAATGTTGTCAATTGTACACTTAAGAACAATGTAAATTTAGACACTTTGCTTCACAACCTAAATAATATTAAATGCATGTATTTATTTTTTTAAGTTTTATTTAAAGTCCAGTTAGTTAACATACAGCATAATATTAGTTTCAGGTGTACAATATACTGATTCAACATTTCCATACAACACATGGTGCTTATCACAACACACGCAATCCCCACCATCTATTTGACCCATCCCCCCACCCACCTTCCCTCTAGTAACCATCAGTTTGTTCTCTATCATTAAGATGCAAACCAAGAAACAGACTCTTAAAATTAAATACATTTCACTTTCGTTACATAAATAAATAAGTCTACCCACAAAGAGAAATCACAAAGTTAATAAGTAAATAAAAGTGCGGAAGAACACAATTGAAAAATATATAACACATAAAGTTGTAATATCCAAAATGAAAAGCATAAGGGAATAGAAAAAAATTGGCAAAGTTTGTGATCATGCAATTAACATAGAAAAAACATGCAAAATAAGCATATGAAGAAAATGTATTCATTTACATTAGTTGTAAGAGAATGCTAGTTATGATAAATATAAATGAACACAATATGGTATGTATGACAGTGATGTATGATGCACAATGATATATTATGTGATAATATGATAACTATATTTGGTAATAATAATTATATTTTTAAAAATATTTGATAATGTATGTATAATTCATACCAAAATATATAATATACTTAAAACATTTTGATAATATATACATATTATATATTATATATTTTGTAAACAATTGAATAACATATATGCACATGTAAAATATGTATTTTGAAACAATTGGATATTAAATGGATATGTGTGTGTGTGTGTGTGTGTGTGTGTGTACAATCATTTGATCCAGAAATCCCATTTCCTTAATATAATCTATAGAAAATAAATCAATGCATGGAAAATAAGGGAATTAGAACTGATAAGCAGTCTATTTTCTTTTTTTTTTTTAAGATTTTATACATTTATTTGAGAGACAGAGAGTGAAAGAGTATAAGCAGGAGGAGGGGCAGAGAGAAAGGGAGAAGCAGACTTTCTGCTGATCTGGGAGCCCAATGTGGAGCTTGATCCCAGGACCCTGGGATAATGACCTGAACCAAAAGCCACCCGAGTAGTCTATTTTCTTGATGAATCACAATCTATATGTATGTTTGTGTGGCATTGGTATCAAACTTGTACAAAAGGCTTTCAAGACAATGGCCTTAGTAAAAGACATCTATATGACCTTTGGCGTTTGTTTGTTTGTTTTTTTCATAATACATTAGCAATGATGTGAGTGTGTGTTTGCCAAGACTGAAATCAACAACATAAGAAACAACAGAGGTTGGCAAAGATATGGAGAAAGGGGAACTCTCTTGCACTTTTATTGGGAATTCAAACTGGTGCAGCCACTCTGGAATACAGTATGGAGGTTTCCCCAAAAATTAAAAATGTAATGATCCTATGAGAAGCACCTGGAGGTTCAGTTGGTTAAGTGTCTGACTTTGTGTCAGCTCATAATCTCAGAGTCCTGGAATTGAGTCCTGTGTGGGGCTCCTTGCTTGGTGGGGTGCCTGCTTCTCCCTCTTCCTCTGCCACTCTCTCTCTCTCAAATGAATAAATAAATAAATAAATAAATAAATAAATAAATAAATAAAACAGGGGCACCTGGGTGGCTCAGTGGTTTAAAGTTTCTGCCTTTGGCTCAGCTCATGATCCCAGGGTCCTGGAATCGAGCCCCACATTGGGCTCTTTCCTCAGCAAGGAGCCTGCTTCCCCCTCTCTCTCTGCCTGCTTCTCTGCCTACTTGTGATCTCTGTCAAATAAATAAAAAAAAAATATTTAATAAAAAATAAAACAACAAGAACAACAACAAAAAGACTACCCTATGATCTATCAGTGACACTACTAGGTACTTACCCAGAGAATATAAAAATACTAATTCAAAAGTGTACATGCACCCTGATGTTTGTAGGAGCATTATCTACATCAACCAAATTATGGAAACAGACCAAATGTCCATTCTCTGATGAACAGATAAGGAAGATGTGGTATGCATGCAATGGAATATTATTCAGCCATAAAAAAGAATGAAATCTTGCCAGTTGCAATGACATGGATGGAGCTAGAGAGTATAATGCTAAGTAAAATAAGTCAGTCAAAGAAATATCATATGATTTCACTCATATATCAAATTTAGGAAATAAAATAAATGAGCAAAGTCAAAAAAGATCAAGAGGCAAACCAAGATATGAAGTCTTAATTATAGAGAACAAATTGATGGTTATCAGTGGGTAGGTCATTAGGGGATGGATTAAATAGGTGATGGAGATTAAGGGGGGGACTTATAATGAGCAATTGTTGTATGGAAGTGCTGAATCACTATATTGTACACCTGAAACTAATATTGCACTGTAGTTCATTAACTTGAATTTAAATAAAAACTTATAAAACAAAAAAGGACTGTAGATCACCAATGGATTGTACAGACATATCCTTAGACAGAGCCATAAACCTTCACTTGAATGACCATACTAAACATAGAAAGAGCTCACTTACTTTATTATACATACCAAGATTGGCTAAAATGTTCATTACAATTATCTTAAGACTCACCTGTTGATTAATCTCTTTATCTTTCTATCTTAATTAAAAGGACATGGTTTAAGCAATTGTCCAACATTAATATTATATGTTCATAAATCTGGAAGTCTGAGTTAAGTTGGTGATTTCAGGGTTATTTGGTGCAAGGACATAATACCTTAGAAAGGAGTACAGTTTCTGTGGATAGATAGAAACAAATGATTGCTTCTTTGCTGGACAAGCACTAACCTCATGTCAATGTAGAATGAATATAACGTGCCTAGCATTCCAAATGGCTGTTTGCCAACTAGAAAGTTTTCTGGGGAAAAAGAAAAAAAAAAAAAGGTCTATTATGCATTCTTTTTCTTTAAGTCAAAGAAAAGTGTATGGTTTGTGGATTAGGCCCCATAGGAAAAACAAAAACAAAAACAGAACAAACCAAATAACTTTGCTGACCACTCACACAGATTTTGTTTTTTTCACTTAGGTATCTGTAAAGCATCACTTTATTTTATTTTATTTATTTATTTATTTATTTTTGTAAAATTTGTTTGTCTTTTCTTCAATCTATCATTCTGTATTTGTAGGGCTAAAAGTATTTATTCTAGCTAGATGATTAGATTTCACTTAGGGAGAGCCAACCCTACACAATGACACAAAAGCCATGTCGGCAGTATTCACATTTTCAGTTAGGCACTGTAAGAGCACAAATGGTTTGCATCAGAGCTATGGACACAGAAAAGGCCGTTGAGACGAAGATAAATGAGAAATATAAAGACTGAACTAACACAAATTATTTTTTTTTTTTAGGGTAAAACACAGGTAGTGTACAACAATGCTTAAGAGCTGAGACTTTGATGTCAGCCAGAAGTTAAAACCCTATCTGTCATTACTGTGAACTTAAGCGATTTACTCAATCTTGTTAATTTCTGTTTCTTCATCGGTAAATAAAATGAATTATACACCACAGTGTTTTGAAGTGGTAGATAATAGAAGTCAAAAATGTCCGAGTCCAACTTATGACATATATTAGGCATTAAAACATACCAGTTGTTATTTTTACTATTATTATTAACATCATAAACTCATAGGAATAAATACCACTAGTCATTATTTAAAACTTTTACTACAAAAGTTTTATCCAAAGGATATTTGTCTCCACTTAAGGACTTCCATATAATAAAATATCAAGTGGTATCTAAGGGTAAATTAATTATAAAATGTCATTCTCCTACGTTACCTCTATTACAAAATGGCAATCACCAAAATATATTATTCTGCCAGGATATATTTTTCCTTTCATGGGGAACATCGCAAAATCTCAGATGCCTTGTTTTCATTAAAACTACATAAGTTCTCATTCTACTACAAAAACATTGAAGTGCTAGTTAAAATAATTATGTTTTAATGTTACAAATTAAAATTTAGGGGCACCTGGGTGGCTCAGTTGTTAAGACTCTGCCTTTGGCTCAGGTCATGATCTTAGGGTCCTGGGATTAAGCCCCACCTCAGGCTCCCTGCTCAGCAGCGAGCTCGCTTCTTCCTCTCCAAAACCCCTGTTTGTGTTTGCTCTCTTGCTGTCTTTCTCTCTGTCAAATAAATAATTTAAAATCTTTAAAAAATTAAAATAAAAACAAAAACAAATTAAAAGTTTACTTATTAAAAAAACTTTTGTTTCTAATTTAAATATATTGCAGAATGATCCTTGTACATAACAATATATGGGTAGATGTAAAGAATGTTTTTTTTAATTATAGAAGAATCAATTGTGCATTATATACAAACTTATGATTGCCAGTATTCCTTTATGTGTTTGCATTTACTTATGTCAAGAGATGAATCAAAAAGTAACTAAGCAAAAAGGTTAAATTTTTCCTAGAAATTTTCACTGAAAATACACATCTGTAAAAATCAAATCCTAGAGATGAATATTATTCTGATTAAGCAGCCCTCCACACTGAATAATTGGAATCTCTGGATACAGATATATTCTGATAATATAGCAAATTATGTTGAACACTATTGTGTGCTGAAAATTTAAAAAAAATACAAAAGTCATGATGTATACATTTGACACAATCCCATGAGTCTCCAACAAAATCTATCTTGTGATTTGCCCTGTTGTAACATGCTACCATTCCATTAACTTTGTTTTCACATTTTCCTGTATCCTCACACTATTTTTGGTGACTGAATTTCTGCATTTTCTGTACTGCCTGAGAATCCAGTTTCATAGGCTTACTTTTTCTCAGTGTGGAAAATGTTTAAATCAATAAAACTCAATGATATCCAGCATAATGTTGGAATAAAATCTATTTGTTTAATAGCAAGTCATCTACCTACGTAGATTTTCTGCTTCACTCAGCTCCTGAATCCCACAGTCCTGCTTGTCTTTGATGCTAATAGATTAGCTATGTTATTTACTACCCATATGTTCTAGTCTACACTTACTCTCTGTGAGATTGGATTTCCACACATTTTTGTCTTCAAACATTTCTATAACCACATGTCACTTGACTCTAGGATTGGGAATTTCTTTTTTTTTTTAATGTTTTAATGTTTAATCCATATATTACTACAGGTCCAAGTTATTTCCATCATATAAAGTCCTTTCCATACTCTTTATCCCCTTTATCTATTACCTCTTCTTTCTACATCATCCACCCTTTCAACAAGGTAGACTATACTTTCTTATTTCTGGGGGGGTCACCATATGCCCTGGGTTGGCTGAGATAGCTGTGATTTTATCTGTTTACCGGCTGAAGTTGTTGCCAGCTTTCACTATCATTTTTAAGGTGTTCTGATTTAGGTGGTAATTTTTATTCTGACCCTAATTATTCAGTGCATCCCATAAACCATTATCATTAGAGTCCTTGTCTTACTAGCATACAGACTTTTGCTCACTAAAGTTGTCAAAGATTCATATTTGCCAATGACAAACAACATTTCAGCCTTTATCTTACTGGAATCTTCTTTTCTTGACACTCTATACCATTCCCTCCCTCATAAGCCAATGACACCTTGTAGCCCATAATTTCACATTATCTTCATTCCTCTTCCTCTATGTCCATTTGTTCTAGTTCCCACTTTCTCACACTACTTCTTCTCCTTGTCTTTTAAACACTAATATTGCCCAAGATTATTTTTATTACCTTATTATTCTTGTGTATATTTTCCTAAGATGAGTTCATAGCATTCCTCATTCCATCTATCTATATGCAGATAATTCCCAAATTAATGTATTCAATACATCTCTCTGCTCTACCTCTCTTCCAAGAAATTTTATAGAAGTATTCTCCATACTTGTTACTGCCCCTTGAATGGTAATATCATTGTCCTGGGCTATTAACACAGTTTTATCACTAGTCTTCTTTTCTTTAGATTAAACCCTTTATAAACTGTCTTCTAACTAAAATGAAAGCATATTATTCTTGCTTAAAATATTTCAGTCTCTTATCTAGTTCTGAAATCCAAATTCTTATCATGGCAAATAAGATTTTTTTGTTATAGGAATATTGCTTCTCTTTTCAGTCTTCTCTTATTTCTCCATATGTTTTACTTTATATTATATTTGCTAACAAAAAGCTGTTTATATTTCACCACACACTCTAGGTTTTTTTCTGATCTTCATGCCTTAATTCTTTCTTTCTCTCATTCCTAGATATTTAGTCAAATAGCTCACACTCATCCTTCAGTACTAGGCCTAGACCTCACATACTCAGTCATCCTGAGCTCTCAGGATAAATCAAATGCCTTTCTAACCCACCCATTATCTAATCCAGCCTTCCACATGCAATCACCTCCACTACCTTGCCGAAAGCATATTGTATGGCTACGTTCATCAGCAGACTCAGCAAACTGTTTCTGTCTCAATTTCTTTCAAGGAGCTCTTTTTTTCTTTTCTTTTCTTTTTATTTTTTTTTTTCAACATCATTGGAGCTCCTCTTTTAACTATGACTAGAGATTAGTCCTCTATTTATCTCTAATATATGAAACAGTGGCTGCATCTAAGAAGAAGGGGCTGTACCAATAAAATATGTATTTCCTTCTTGAAAATTATAGGGAATATGAAGAATCTGTCATATTAGGGAAATTCCCTGAAATCAAATCTTGTATTTGTTTCTGGGACTTCTGATTATATATTAAAATGTTTAGAGAATTGATTCATTAAAAACTAGTAAGATATGCTATTTATATACAGGAAGATCTTATCCAATGGTTATATCAGGTATGAGGTTAACATTTTATATAGTGATAATGGATTTGCATTAATGTACACCAATAAAAGTATAACTTCTCTTAATTTAGTGTCACCCAGAATTTAGATTTTGATCATATCTACAATGAATATATTGGTTTAAAAATTATTTTTCATAGTGAAAACTTCTAAAACGATTTTATTATGTTTTAAAAATTATCCATAGAAATGATCTATCATGCAAGGACATATATGAGAATTTTTAAAAATGTTTACATTTTTAAAAAATTCTTCACTATTTTGAGTGAAGAATTTAGAACCTGGATAAGTAGAATAAAATGACACATTAAAATTATTATGCAGGGTCTCCTGGGTGGCTCAGTTGGTTAAGCGGCTGCCTTCAGCTCAGGTCATGATCCTGGAGTACCGGGATAGAGTCCCACATTGGTCTCCCTCCTCAGCAGGGAGTCTGATTCTCCCACTGACATTTCTCCACTCGTGCTCTCTCTCGCCCTCATTCTCTCTCTCTGTCTCTCTCCCTCAAATAAATAATGAAATCCTTAAAAAAAGATTATGCAATTTTTACTCCCTAGATAGGAAAATGCCCTCAATTTTTCAGATATAATTCTTTTTGGTTGTAATTAACCATTTTTCTTACAACATTTCAAATCTGTTGTCTTCATTGTTTCTTTTTTTTTCTTTTTTTTTTGTGTCAGAGAGAGAGAGAGCGCGCACGCACAAGCAGGTAGAGTGGAAGGGAGAGGCAGGGAGAGGCAGAGAGAGGCAGAGAGAGAAGCAGGCTCCCTGCTGAGCAAGGAGCCTGATGTGGGACTCGATCCCAGGACACTGGGATCATGACCTGAGCTGAAGGCAGCGGCTTAACCCGCTGAGCCACCCAGGAGCCCTTCATTGTTTCTTTTAAATTTGAATCTTCTAGAATACAACCCAATCATTGTCATGGACACCATTAAGTGATGCTATTTCTGTGCAGATGTAAAAACTACACTAATTCAATGTCTATCAGGTACTATTGTGAGGGTGTTTGAATTCAGACAGGAATTTTATATATTCTCAGTGGCAAAAACCATAATTTCTCTCTTAGATATAAGTACAGTAATTTGGATCCTTGTTACTGTTTACTGCTATGTTGTATTACAAGAATCTGCAGAATATCTAATATCAAGGCTCTCCTATATGCACAAATTTGATTACATTGTTTTTATTATTAAAACCTTTGGTAGGCTCACCTAGGTGGCTGTCAGTTAAACATCAGTTTTAGGCTCAGTTCATGATCCCAGGGTCCTGGGATGGGGCCCCACGACTGGCTCTCTGCTCAACAAAAATCCTGCTTCTCCCTGTCCCACTGCCTGCTACTTCTCCTGCTTGCATTCTCTCTCTCTGTCAAATAAACAAATAAAATCTTAAAAAACAAAACAAAACAAAACAAAAACTTTTGGTAAATGCCTCATTGTTTTAATAGACTATAAGAATGCATATTAACTTTTTAAAAATAAAATCCCAGATTTTATTCCTTTTTTAAAGATTTTATTTATTTATTTTCCAGAGGGAGAGAGAGCACAAGAAAGGGGATTGGCAGGAAGAGGGAGGAGCAGGACCCCCATTGAGCAAGGATACCCCCACCCCTACACCCCACCCAAGCAGGACTCAATCCCAGGACCCTGAGATAATGACCTGAGCCAAAGGAAGACACTTAACCAATTGAGCCACTCAGGCACTCCTGCAAGTTAACTTTTTTTTTTTTTTTTTAGATTTTATTTATTTATTTATCAGAGAGAGAGGGAGAGAGAGTGAGTGAGCAGAGGCAGAGGGAGAAGCAGGCTCCCTGCTGAGCAAGGAGCCCAATGTGGGACTCAATTCCAGAACACTGGGATCATGACCTGAGCCAAAGGCAGCAACTTAACCAACTGAGCCACTCAGGCGACCCGCAAGTTAACTTTTCGATGTTAGTTTTGTTTTGGTTTGTTTTTGGAGAGACTGAAGCAGGGAGGTTTTACTCAAGCATAAAATAATCACTTGATAAAAACTGAGTAACAGCTATGACATTACTTGATTTTTATTATACTCTAGTAATTTAGCGGTGTGTACCTGACTAGGTAACACTAGATAAGGATATTTAGGGTCCTTATGCAAATTACAGATGCTGAGTGTTCAGTGAACAGAAACTAATGAGGCTAAATAAGCCCTTGGACTATTTTCACTCTGATGCCACAATATTTTCTCTTATGGAAGGACTGAAACATTTGATAGGAGAGCTATTATCAGTTGTTTATTTATGGATTTCATGCTATTCATTTTTTAGGAAATAAGGGATTACTATAGCTTTCAGAATTATCTATCATATCCAATGGTAATTGTAGATGTTCAGGTCAAAAACCTTGGAAGCATTCCTGACTCTTCTTTCACAATCATGTATCTAAAACCAATTTTTAAAAACCAGTTTATAATCAAATCATTTGACATAACCTACAGTGCTACCACACAAGCCTAAACCGGCAGAATCTCATACTTAGCTTCTTGCAATATCTTCTAAACTGTTCAATGTCCACCCTTCCTCCTCTGTCTTTTTCCAACACAACAGCCAGGGTCCAGGGTAATTCTTTTAACATGCAGGTTAGATCATGACACTTACGTGCTCAAAAGCTTCCAAGGTTTCCATCTTATTCTGACCACTACACTGTCTATAAGGCCCTACATGAACTCCCTACTCACTGCTTCTCTAACTTCATTTTCTACTACTCTCCTTCTTGTCTGCTGTACTGGAGTACTTTGGCCTCTTTGCTGTTCCTTAATTCTCAAAGCACACTGCTACCTGAAAGACTCCATGCTCAGACTTTTCTCTGGTGAACAAGTCTTTCAGAGCAAAAAAATGATTATGATACGTACCTGTAATGCCTTTACATCTTTATATCCATTAACTGTAAACTTATCACGAAGGACATCTCTGACCACTCTATAAAATGCAGCAGCACCCATCCACTTCATTCTGTATCCCTGCAATATTTTTCTCCATAGAATATGCCACCACTTGACATTTTATTTTTAATTTTTTGTCTGTCTTCCCCACATCATCATTAAAACACAACATTTTTGTTTACCATTGAATTTTTAGCACCAAGAACATTTCCTGCTATCCATTTATTGAAGATTCAATAAATATGTATACAATAGATTGAGCTATTTCTCTGCTTTCTGAATAAGGACTTAATTGGATCAAAACTAAGTCTATAATATACCAAAAACATCTTACTTTTGAATATTTGATGTTTCCCTTCATTGCATATGAATTTGATTGATATATTTCAAGGTTAGCATCCATAAATAAACTTATTAACTGTGCGTATATTCTGATACTGAGAGCTCTATTGGAAGGAAAATAAGAAAGCCATGACTCCCGGTATAAATCTACTCACAAAACTTTTCAGGGGACCTTCCACAAAACTAGCATGCGATAAATCTTTACTGAACTAAATAGGGACTAAGCTAGTTTATCACTGGCAGCTCCACTGCCTGTATTTTTCAATCTGCCAGAAATGATACAAAGTGATCACATGGATCTGTGGATCTTATTCCTGCTTTTTATCACATGGATTATTAAACAATAGATATTAACATAGACCATTGATTCAGTTACTTATGTTTTTGTTCACTAACTTGAACACAATTCAAATGCAGTTTATCAGTGTTGCAGGCTTGCATTTATAGCTGAGTTTGTTTCATTTTCATGAAAATTCCACAGTTCCTGAGAAAACACATCAGGCACACATATGCAAATATGCACATCCAAACAAAATAAGACTAGGGATTCCAAAGGGAAAGGATATTATGCTAATGAGACAAACAGAATTCAATGTGTACCTTGGCAATAATAAAGAATCCTGAAAGAAGTAATTGGGATCAAGGTTATGAATACAAAGAAGATTAAATCAAAGTATAAATGTATGATGGGTCAAGATATTAAAACATGCTACCAAAATATATTTCTTGGAGAAAATAAAGATCTGTATCCATATTAAAATTACCCATACAAAGGGATATAATAATACTTGAAAGGAGACATGACTATGAATTTGATTTAATTAAAGGTTATATTGGAGCTAACTTGCCATATGAAGAAAGGGGATGAGGCTATATTTTTCTTATGATAATCAAAAAAAGGGAGAAAAGCAATTAACATTACAATAATTACAGCACAATCTTCTGATAACAAGGTTACTGTAAGTAATCAACAGGACCCCTGATGTTCTGTTTATTTTAGTGCACTTCTCAAAAACTGGCTTTATGGAATCCCAATAAAACATTTAAATCTGTTTTGTGTGGAGAAAAAAAAATCATTTTAACTTAATATTTAAAAGTCTTCACCTTGGGAAAAAACACTGTCATGTGCTGTGGAAGGATTTTAAATTGTTTCAAGATTTTAAAGGGAGATGTGGCAGTTCCTATCCAAATCTTTTATTCACATACCCTTAACGCAGCAATTGCACTGCTATTGATATTTTCCACAGAGAAACTCAATGATGAAGTGGGGGAAAAGTGACATATTCCACGTTGATCATTATAGACTTGATTGTAATACCAAACAAAAAACCTAAAATGAATGTAGCCATTAATTTGGAGGTTTAATATAATACGATATATATAAACTATAAAATACTATATAGTGTTTTAAAGATAAGGCAAAATTCAATGTGTTCATAGGAAAAAACCTTTATCACAGTGTAAAACCAAAACATGAAGCAATATAATCCTGTATAATGTAATCACATTCATATATATTTAAATGTAGGTGTATCTATATTTTAAGATGCTTATGTATATTTTAAGATTTATATGTATATGTTACACATATAAATCTTAAAATATAGGTGCACATACATAGAGCTAAAATAGATACTATGTGGGCAGCAAAATCTTGACTTCCTTGATTCAAACACTACTTTTGCAACTTTGGAAAAGTTTCTTAATCTTTCTGTCTCCTTGATCTCCATCTGTAATATCAAATGCAAAATTTAATATAATGTAAATTTAAAATAATAATATTTGCCTCCAGAGTTATTTTGAAGATTAAATAGTAAATGTATACATTTAGAATATTGCCTGTGATACAATAAGCAGTTATCATTATCAATCATTATTATCATTACCATTACTATCATCATATTTATCATTATTTACTGTTACAATGTGTGTATGTGATTATGCTTGAATACTTAAGATATTAAGTGATACACATATTTTAAAATAGAATATAAACCAGGTAATCAAACCAGTGTTGAAATGCCCTTTGTATGTATATTAGTTTACTAACATTATTGTCACCAATTTCCACAGACTGGATGGCTTAAATAAAGAAATTTATTTTCTCACAATTTTTCATGCTAAAAATCTGAAATTAAGGCACTGACAACTTTGATTCCTCCCAAGAACCATGGGGGGGATAAACTGTTCTTGACCTCTCCCCACCTTGTAGATGGTTGTCCTCTTCTGTGTTTTCACATGCCCTTCCCTCTTTCCATGTCTGCATCCAAATCTCTTCTTATGAGATCATTGGTTTTATTGAATGAGGTCCTAATTACTCCATTTTACCACTGTAAAGGCCTTACCTCCAACTAAGATACATTCTGCAGTGAGGTTAGGACTTCAACCTATGAATTTGATGGGCATGGAGGAGGAGGAAGGGCTCAATTAAGCCCATAACAGTATGCTAAGTGCTAAACTTTCTCTTGGTCATATTTTTTGTTGTTATAATTTAAATGTTTTAGAAATAGTGATCTGGTTTATTATTGTCAGCATGCTATATTTTTCACCATCTCTTTAATTCTAATTGATATGACATCTATACTTAAAGTGAGTTTCTTGTTGACAATATATAGTTGGTCTTGTTTTTTGTTTCACTCTGGTAATCTCTGTATCTCACATAGTATAATTAAAAAAACTGATTTTTTTTAGACAATTGATGTTTAGAGTGAATATTGGCATAATATTATTGACTGTATGTGTTACTGTTTCCTATTTATTGTTCTTGTTATTTTTCTTTTTGCCTCCCATATTTTTATCTTCTGTGGTTATTTGAGGTTTTTAATTTCATTTCTCTCCTTTCTTAGAATATCAATTATACTTCTTATTTTACTTCTTTGGTGGTTGCATTAAAGTTTTGAATGTACATTCACAAGTAATCCAAATTCACTTTCAAATAATACTGTAACACTTCATGGATAGTGCAAGTATATAAAAAACATTCTTAATTTTTCCCTCTCATAAACTGTATCACTGTTCTAATTTATTTTGCTTATATATAACCATATTTAAATCTATGAACAAATATGTAAATATATTTATTAGTATACATAATGTATAAAGATATATTAAATATATGTAGAATATGCATATCCATTTTGCTTATATAAGCATTCTTAGACATATAGTTGACTATATATGTAGATAGGTAAATAAGAGAATATGATATTATTTTGGACAATCAAGGAAAAGAAGCATTTTATTTTACCTTTACTTATTCATTCTCTAATACTTTTCTTTTCTTTATAAATTTGTGTATAATTTTCCTTCACTCTTAAGAGCTTTTAAGTATTTCTCACAAGGGATATCTACTGGCAACAAATTCACTGAATTTTTGCTTGTCTGAGATAGTGTTTATAATTCACTTTTTATTTTATTTTTCTTAATTCTACTATAGTTAACATACATTGTTGTAGTAGTTTGAGGTATACATATAGTGATCCAACAATTCTATACATTATAGTGAGCATCATGATAAGTGTATTCTTAATCTCTTTTACCTATTTCACTCCTTCCCCAACACTCCTCCCCTATGGTTACCATCAGTTTGTTCCCTACGGTTAAGAAAACATGAACAGACATTTCTGCAAAGAAAACATCCAAGTGGCCAAAAGACACATGAAAAAAGTGCTCAGCATCATTTGGCATCAGGGAAATACAAATGGGTGGGGGGTGATGGGTGAGCCTGGTGGTGGGTATTAAGGAGGACACCTATTGCCTGGAGCACTGGGTGTGGTGCATAGACAATGAATCTTGGAACACTGAAAAAAAATAAAATTAATAATAAATTAAAAATTAAAAATTAAAAAAAAACACTAGATACCATCTCACATTAGTCAGATTGGCTAAAATTAAAAAGTCAGGAAATGAGAGATACTGTCAAAGATGTGGAGAAAGGGGAACCCTCTTACACTGTTGGTAGGAATAAAAGCTGGTGCGGCCACTTAAAAATAGTATGGCGTTTCCTCAAAATGTTGAAAATAGAGCTACCCTATGACAATTGCCCTACTGGGTATTTACCCCAAAGATAAAAACATAGTGACCCAAAAGGGCATGTGCACCCTTTTTTGTTTACAGCAGCAATGTACACAATAGCCAAATTATGGAAAGAGCTTAGATTTCCATCAACAGACGAATGCATGAAGAAGATGTGATTGACATATAGATAGATAAATAGATAGATAGATAGAGATATATAGATACATAGAGATATATGGACAGACATAGATATAGATAATGGAATATTATGCAGCAATAAAAAGATAAAATCTTACCATTAGCAATGATGCAGATGGAAGTAGAGGGTATTACGCTAAGCAAGATAAGTCAATCATAGGAAGACATATTTATGATCTCATGGTTATGTAGAATTTGAGAAACAAGGCAGAGGATCATGGGGAAAGAGAAGAAAAAAATGAAACGGCAAAACCAGAGAGGGAGACAAACTTTAAGAGACTCAATCTCAGGAAACAAACTGAGGGTTGATGGAGTGGAGGAGGGTTGGGAGGGATGGGGTGGTGGGGTGATGGACAGTGGGGAGGGTATTTGCTATGGTGAGTGCTGTGAATTAGGTAAAACTGATGAATCACAGACCTGTACCCCTGAAAAAAATAATACATTGTATGTTAATAAAAAAAGAATATGCTTTTTTTAATTTATATTTTTGTTGTTGTTATTGTCCCTTTGTTTTTTTTTTTTTCTTAAATTCCACATATGGGTGAAATCATATGGCATTTTTGTTTCTCAATATGACTTATTTCAACATTGTGCCCTTGATATCCATCTATATTGTTAAAATAGTAAGACTCCATTATTTTTATAGCTGATTGATATTCCATTTTGTATTTATACCCCTTCTTATTTATCCATATATCTATCAATGGACATGTGTTGCTACCATAATTTGGTTATTGTAAATAATGATGCCATATACAAAGTGTGCATATATCTTTCTGAAATAGTTTTTTTTTTTTCTATTTTAGGGAAATACCCAGTAGTGGAATTATTGGATCATATGGTAATTCTATTTTTAATATTTTGAGGACCCTCCATACTGGTTTCCACAGTGGCTGTACCAATTTGCATTCCCACTATCAGTGCATGGGAGTTCCTTTTCTCCTTATCCTCAGTTCCTTGTGTTTTTTATTTTAGCCATTCTGACAGGCATGAATTGATATCTCCTTGTAGTTTGGATTTACATTTGCCTGATGATTAGTGATGTTGAGCATTTTTTATTGTTGTTTGTTGGTTATCTGGATGGCTTAATGTCTGTTTATGTCTTTTGTCCATTTTTTAATGTTTATTATTACTATTATTTTATTATTATTATTATTATTGGTGCTGACTTGTGTAAGTTCTTTATTTTGGTTACTAACCCTTTATTGGATATGTCATTTGCATGTATCTTCTCTTCTTCAGTAGGTTGTCTTTTATTTTTGTTGATTGTTTCCTTTGGTACACAAAATCTTTATTTTTATGTAGTCCCAATAGTTAATTTTTTGCTTTAGTAGCATTTGCCTCAGGAAACCTATCTAGAAAGATGTTGTTATGGCCAATGTTAGATAAATTAATGCCTGTTTTCTTTTCTAGGATTTTCATGGTTTCAGATCTCACATCTAGGTCTATTTTGAATTTATTTTTGGGTATAGTATAAGAAAGTGGTTGAGTTTCATTCTTTGGCTTGTAGCTGCCCAGTTTTCCCCAACATCATTTGTTGAAGAGACTTTTTCACATCGCCTAGTCTTACCTGCTAGTCAAAGATTAATTGACAATATAATCTTGGGTTTATTTCTGTGCTCTCTATTTTGTTTTATTGTTCTATTTGTCTAATTTTGTGCCAATACCATGCTGTTTTGGTTACTACTGTTTTGTACTATACCTTGAAATCTGTGAATATGAACCTCCAGTTTCATTCTAAATTTTTATGATTGCTTTGGTCTATGTTCTTTCTACTTTTTTTTAAGATTTTTTATTTATTCATTTGACAGACAGAGATCACAAGTAGGCAGAGAGAGAGGGAGGGAAGCAAGCTCCCTGCTGAGCAGAAAGCCTGATGTGGGGCTCAATCCCAGGACTCTGAGATCATGACCTAAGCCAAAGACAGAGGCCTTGACCCACTGAGCCACCCAGACACCCTGTCTGTTTTTTCTAAGCCTACTTTGTCAAGGGTTTTTATCCTGAATGGATGTTGTACTTTGTTGAGTTCTTTTTCTACATTTAGTGAAATGATCTATACCTACTGAAATGAGTTTTTATCCTTTCTCTTGTTGATGTGATATTTCATGTTGACTGAATTGTGAATATTGTACCACATTTGAATCACAGAAATAAGTCCCACTTGGTTGTGGTGAATTATTTTTTTAAATGTATCATTGCATTCAGTTTGCTAATATTTTGTCGAGGATATTTGCATATATGCTTGTCAGAAATATTCATCAGTAGTTTCCTTTTTTGGAGTGTTTTTATCTGGTTTTGGTGTCAGGATAATGCTGATCTTGTAGAATGAATATGGAAGCTTTTCTTTCCCTTCTATTTTCTGGAATAGTTTAAGAATAATAGGTAGTAACTCCTTTGAATGTTTGTTGGAATTCATCTATTAAACTATCTAGTATTGGACTTTTGTTTGGAAATTTTTGATTACAGATTCAATTTCGTTGCTGGTAATTGGTTTATTCAATTTTTTTGTATTTTCCTGATTTGGTTTTTGTAGATTATATGTTTCTAGGAATTTATCTATTTCTTCTAGGTTGTCCAATTTGATGGCATATAATTTTTCACAATATTCCTTTACAATCCTTTGTATTCCTGTGGGTCAGTTGTCATTTCTCCTCTTTCATTTGGGATTTTGTTTATTCAAGTCTCCTCTCTCTCTCTCTCTCTCTCTCTCTTTCTCTCTCTAGATGAGTCTGGCTAAAGCTTAATCAATTTTGTTGATCTTCAAACACCTAGCTCCTGGTTTCATTGATCTGTTCTACTGTTTTTGTTTGTTTGTTTGTTTGTTCTAGTTTTGATATCATTAATTTCTGCTTTAATCTTTATTATTTATTCCCTTCTATTTTTGGGGGGTTTCTTTTATTCTTTTTTCTAGCTCTTATAGGTGTATGTTTATTTTATTTATTTGAGATTTTTCTTACTTGTTGAGGTAGACCTATATTGCTATAAACTTTCCTCTTAGAACTGCTTTTGCTTACATCCCAAAGATTTTAGACTTTCATTCTCACTTGTGTCTATGATTTTTTTTTAATTTTCTCTCTTATTTTTTGATTGACTCGCTTATTATTTACAGCATGTTATTTAACTTCCATATAGTCATGTTATTTCCAGACTTTTCCTTGTGGTTAGTTTCTAGCTTCATAGCACTATTGTCAAAAAAGATGCCTGGAATGACTTCAATCTTTTTAATTTGTTGAGACTTGTTTTGTGGCTTAATATGTGATCTATTCTGAAGAATGTTACATATTCCCTTGAGAAAATGTGTACTTTACCATCTTAAGATAGACCTTTCTGAATATGTCTGTTAGATCCATATGGTCCAGTATGTAATTTAAAGCCACTATTTACTTTTGGTTTTCTATTTGGATGTAATTGGTGTTAAAGTCCCTGATATTATTGCATTACTGTTGATTACTTACTTCATTCTTATTATTAGCTGCTTTATGGTTTTTGGTGCTTCCATATTAAATGCATAAATATTTACAATTGTTATATCCTCTTGTTGGATTATTCACTTTATGATTATAGAGTATACCTCTTTGTTTCTTGTTACAGTCTTTGCTTTAGAGTCAATTTTGTCTGTTATAAGTATTGCTATCACAACTTTCTTTTACTTCCAATTACACCATAACTGCTTTTCTCTTCTTTCACTTTCAAGCTACATGTGTCTTTAGGTCTAAATATCTTATAGGTATATAGTTTGGTCTTTCTTTTTTATCCATTTCATCACCCCATATATTTTGATAAGAGTGTTTAGTCCATTCAAAGTAATTATTTGTACATATGGACTTATTGCCATTTTGTTTCTTATTTTATTTGTTTTTGTAGTTACTCTCTGTTCCTTTCTTTTCTTAATTCTTTCATGATTTGTTGGTTTTCTTTATTGAACTATTTGGTTCTTATCTATTTATTTTTTGCATATCTATTGAGATTCTTTATTGTAGTTACCATTAGCTTTGTATACAATGTCTTATGTGTACATATAGCAGCCTATATTAAGTTGATGATCACTTAATTTTGAACTCATTCTTTACTCTTCTTCCCACTATATTTAAGGTATACGGTGTTATACTTTACATTCTTCCATTTTGTGAATATGTTGACTAATTTTTATAGATAATACTCATTTTTACTGCTTTTATGCTTTCTACTTTCCTTAATTCTACTTATGTTATTTCATTTCCAATCAAAGAAGTCCCTCTAATGTTTCTTGGAGGGCTGGATTAGTGGTCATGAATTCTTTTAACATTTGTTTTTTTCTGTGAAATTCTCTATCCCTCCTTCTTTTCTGAATGATAGACTTTCTGCATCAAGTATTCTGGGCTGCAGATTTCTTTTTTCCCCTTTAATAGTTTGAATATAGTATGCCACTCCCTTCTGGCTTGCAAAGCTTCTACTGAAAAATATGCTCATAGCCTTATGAGATTTCCTTTGTCTGTAATTGTTTTCTTTTCTCTTACTGTTTAAATTCTCATTTTGTCGCTTTTTTCTTTGCCTTTTTAATTAATAGGTGTCTTGGTGTGGACCTCCTGTGGTTCATGTTTTTGGGTGCTCTCTGTCCTCCAGGTCATTACCAGGTCACTAATATGTTATTCTCCTTCTTCTAGTATGCTATTTACTCCATCTAGTATATTTTTTTATTTCAATTATTGACTTCTTAATCTCTGATTGGTTCTTTTTTGTTTTAATTTTCTATCTCTTTGTTAAAGGTCTCAATGAGGTCCTACACTCTCTTTCTCAAGTCCAGTATCTTTATGACTATTTCTTTAAATTCTCTATCAGACATATTACTTGTCTCGATTTCATCTAGGTCTCTTGCTTTGATTTTGTCCTGTTCTTTCATTTGGGACATATTCCACTGTCTCTTCATTTTGCTTAGCTCTTTGTGTCTGTATGTGTTAACAAAGTTACCTATGTCACTTGCTTTTGAAAGTAGTGGCCTTATGAAGCAGAAGTCCTTTAGAGCCCTGCAGTACAATGTCCCTTGTTTTACCAGCAACTGACACTTCAAGGATGCCTCCCATTTGTGCTGTGTGCACCCTATTGTTGTGGCTGAGCCACTTTTACCTTCAGTCCAGTCATCTATGATGGCTCTCTTTAACTGTTGTGGTCAGGATGTGGTCTCTGTGTTGTTAGTGGGCCAGTTTTATAACTACCTTATGCATAAGTTGAGTCAGACCAGACATTTGCCAAAGGTGCATTAGCACCACACTGCAGCATAATTTCATGTTATCTCCTAAGATGCTGTCACTGGTGGGCAAAGCCTGTAGTTAGGCCAGATGTCTGTCCTGAGCTCATGGCTGGGGACACTGTCTGATTGTTATGTGTGATTATATTATCTTTTCTCTGGAGTAGGAGTCACTCTGGATTGGTACATACTCCCATTGGGGCTACTTGCACAATGTCAGGTTTGTGGTACCACTTTGGATAGGATACAGGTAAGAGCATATTGGAGAGGGTCTACAAGAGAACACATGGGGGGAAGCTTTTGATGCCAGCAAGGTCCATGAAGGTCCACTGTACAAGGCCATCTGAAGCTGCCTTGGACCAAGGCAGGCTGAGTGGGATGAGGCAGCTCTTCAGAAACAGCTAGGTGGATGATGTGTTTTGAACAAGGTTTAAAGGAACAGCTGTGGAATACTGGACCATGAGAGGAGAATTCAAGAAATAAGGATACCATGAGATGAAACAACATTAGAATAATTGGGATTCCAGAAGAAGAAGAAAGAGAGAGGGGAGCAGTGGGTATATTAGAGAGAATTATTGTAGAGAATTTCCCTAATATGGCAAAGGGAATAAGGATCAAAATCCAGAAGGTGCAGAGAATCCCTCTCAAAATCAATAAGAATAGGTCCACACCCCATCATCTAATAGTAAAACTTGCAAGTCTTAGTGACAAAGAGAATATCCTGAAAGCAGCCTGGGACAAGAGGGCTGTAACATACAATGGTAAAAATATTAGATTGGCAGCAGACTTATCTACAGGGACCTGGCAGGCCAGAAAGAACTGGCATGATAGATTCAGAGTACTAAACAAGAAAAATATGCAGCCAAGAATACTATATCCAGTTAGGCTATCATTGAAAATAGAAGGAAAGATAAAAAGCTTCCATGACAAACAATAACTAAAAGAATTTGTAAACACCAAACCAACTCTACAGGAAATATTGAAAGGGGTTCTCTAAGCAAAGAAAGACCTTAAAAGTAGTAGACCAGAAAGGAACAGAAAAAATATACAGTAACAGTCACCTTACAGGCATTACAATGGCACTAAATTCATATCTCTCAATAGTTACCCTGAATATAAATGGGCTAAATGCCCCAATCAAAAGACACAGCATACCAGAATAGAAAAAAAAAAAAAATCTACTAATATGATCTCTATAAGAAACTCATTTTAGTCCCAGACATCTCCAGATTTAAAGTAAGGGGGTGGGAAAAACTTTATCATGTAAAGGACATCAAAAGACAGCTGGGGTGGCAATCCTTATATCAGATCAATTAGATTTTAAGCCAAAGACTATAATAAGAGATGAGGAAGGACACTATATCGTACTCAAGGGTCTGCGCAACAAGAAGATCTAACAATTTTAAATATCTATGCCCCTAACATGGGAGCAGCCAACTATATAAACCAATGAATAACAAAATCAAAGGAACACATTGACAATAGCACAATAATAGTACGGGACTTTAACACTCCCCTCACTGAAATGGACAGATCATCTAAGCAGAAGATCCACAAGGAAATAAAGACCTTAAAGGACACACTGGGCCAGATGGACATCATGGATATATTCAGAACATTCCATCCCAAAGCAACAGAATACACATTCTTCTCTAGTGCACATGGAGAATGGAACATTCTCCAGAATAGATCACATCCTGGGTCACAAATCAGGTCTCAACTGGTACCAAAAGATTGGGATCATCCCCTGCATATTTTCAGAATACAATACATTGAAGCTAGAACTCAGTCACAAGAGGGAAATTGGAAAGAACCCAAATACATGGAGACTAAAGAGCATCCTTTTAAAGAATGAGTGAGTCAACCAGGAAATTAAAGAAGAATTGAAAAAAAAAAATCATGGAAACAAATGATAATGAAAACACAATGGTTGAAATCTGTGGGACACAGCCAAAGCAGTCCTGAGAGGAAAATATATGGTGAGGCAGCCTTTCTCAAAAAAAGAAGAAAAGTCTGAAATCCATAACCTAACCCTACACCTAAAGAAGATGGAGAATGAACAACAAAGAAGGCCTAAACCCAGCAGGAGAAGAGAAATCATAAAGATCAGAGCAGAAATCAATGAAATAGAAACCAAAAATCAATAGAACAAATCAATGACACTAGGAGCTGGTTCTTTGAAAGAATTAAAAAGACTGATAAACCCCTGGCGAGACTTATCAAAAAGAAAAGAGAAAGGACCCAAATAAATAAAATCATGAATGAAAGAGGAGAGATCACAGCTAACACCAAAGAAATATGAACAATTATAAGAACATGCTATGGGGAACTTTATGCCAGCAAATTGGACAATCTGGAAGAAATGGATGCATTCCTAGAAACAGAAACTACCAAAACTGAACCAGAAAGAAATAGAAAACCTGAATAAACCCATAACCAGTAAGGAGATTGAAGGAGTCATCAAAAATCTCCCAATGAATAAGAGCCCAGTGTCAAATGGCTTCCCAGTGGAATTCTACCAAACACTTAAAGAAGAATTAATTCCTATTATCCTGAAATTGTTCCAAAATAGAAATGGAAGGAAAACTTCCAAACTCATTTTATGAGGCCAGCATTACCTTGATCCTAAAACCAAAGATCCCATCAAAAAAGATAATTACAAACCAATATTCTTGATGAACACAGATGCAAAAATTATCCAATAGGATAAATTAGCAAAATTTTGCCTATTGGCAAAAATTAGCCAATAGGATCCAACAGTACATTGAAAGGATTATTCACCATGACCAAGTGCGATTTATTCCAGGACTGGAAGGTGGGTTCAACATCTGAAAATCAATGTGATACAATACATTAATAAAAGAAAGAACAAGAACCACATGATACTCTCAATTGGTGCTGAAAAAGCATTTGACAAAATACAGCATCCTTTCTTGATCAAAACTATTCAAAGCGTAAGGATAGAGGGTACATGCCTCAATATCATCAAAGCCATCTTTGAAAAACCCACAGCGAATATCGTTCTCAATGGAAACAACAACAACAACAACAACAACAACAACAACAACAACAAAACAAAACAAAAAAACTGAGAGCTTTTCTACTAAGGTCAGGAGCACAGCAGGGATGTCCTTTATCACCACTGCTATTCAACATAGTACTAGAAGACCTAGCCTCAGCAATCAGAAAATGAAAACAAACAAACAAACAACAAAAAAAAAAAATTAAAGGCATCCAAATTGGCAAAGAACAAGTCAAACTATCATTCTTTACAGATGATATGATACTAAATGTGGAAAACCCAAAAGACTCCACTCCAAATCTGCTAGAACTTGTACAGGAACTCAGTAGAGTGTCAGGATATAAAATCAATGCACAGAAATTAGTTGCATTTCTTTATACCAACAACAAGACAGAAGAAAGAGAAATTAAGGAGTCAATCCCATTTGCATTTACACCCGAAACCATAAGATACCTAGGAATATACCCTACCAAAGAGGAAAATAATCTGTACTCAGAAAACTATAAAGTGCTCATGAAATAAATTGAGGAAGAATTGAGGAAGACATGGAAGAAAATGTTCCATGCTCATGGATTGGAAGAACAAATATTGTGAAAATGTCTATGCTACCTAAAGCAATCTACATGTTTAATGCAATTCCTATCAAAATACCATCCATTTTTTTTTCAAAGAAATGGAACAAATCATTCTAAAATTTATATGGAACCAGAAAAGGCCTTGAATAGCCAGAGGAATGTTGAAAAAGAAAGCCATAGTTGGTGGCATCACAATTCCAGACTTCAAGTTCTATTACAAAGCTGTCATCAAGACAGTATGGCACTGTCACCAAGACAGTATGGTACTGGCACAAAAACTGACACATAGATCAATGGAACAGAATAGAGAGCCCAGAAATAGACCCTCAACTCTATGGTCTAGTGGAAAAAAAGACAGTCTCTTCAACAAATGGTGTTGGGAAAATTGGAGAGCCACAAGCAGAAAAATAAAATTGGACCATTTCCTTACATCACACATGAAAATAGACTCAAAATGGATGCAGGACTTCAATATAAGAAAGGAATCCATAAAAATCCTTGAGGAGAACAAAAGCAGCAACCACTTTGAACTCAGCCAAAGCAACTCCTTCCTAGGAATATTGTTCCTAGGAACATTCCCTTGCCCATTGCAAGGGAAGCAAGGGCAAAAATGAACTATTGGGACTTCATCAAGATCAGAGGTTTTGCACAGCAAAGGAAACAGTTAACAAAACCAAAAGACAACTGACAGAATGGGAGAAGATATTTGCAAACGACATATCAGGTAAAGGGCTAGTATCCAAAATCTATAAAGATATTATCAAAATCAACACCCAAAGAACAAATAATCCAATCAAGAAATTGCAGAGGACATGAACAGACATTTCTGCAAAGAAGACATCCAGATGGCCAACAGACACATGAAGAAGTGCTCCACATCATTCGGCATCAGGGAAATACAAATCAAAACCACAATGAGATACCACCACACACCAGTCAGAATGGCTAAAATTAACAAGTCTGAATGACAGATGCTAGCAAGGCTGCAGAGAAGGGGGAACCCTCCTACACTGTTGGGAATGCAAGCTGGTGCAACCACTCTGGAAAACAGCATGAAGTTTCCTCAAAAAGTTGAAAATAGAGCCACCCTACGACCCAGCAATTGCACTATTAGGTATTTACCTTAAAGATACAAACATAGTAACCCGAATGTTTATAGTAGTAATGTCCACAATAGCGAAAGTATGGAAAGAAGAACCTAGATGTCCATCAACAGATGAATGTATAAAGAAGATGTGGTATGTATGTGTGTATATATATATATATATATATATATATGTATATATGTATATATATATGCATATATATACACACATATATATAACCCATATATATATATGCATATATGTATGTATGTGTATATATGTGTGTGTATGTATGTATGTATACATATATATATATATATGTACACAATGGAATGCCATGCAGCTATCAAAAGAAATGAAATTTTACCTTTTGTGATGATCATGGATAGAACTAGAGGGTATTATGCTTAGTGAAATGAGTCAATCAGAGAAGGACAATTATCATATGATCTCCCTGATATGATGAAGTTGAGAGGCAATGTGGGGGACTTATGGGGTAGGAAAGGAATAAATGAAACAAGATGGGATCAGGAGGGACACAAACCATAAGAGACTATTAATCTTGCAAAACAGACTGCTTGTTGCAGGGGGGAGGATGGTAGGGAGAGGGTGGTTGGATTGTGGACATTGGAGAGGTGCTATGGTGAGTGCTGTGAAGTGTGTAGACCTGGCAATTCACAGACCTGTGTCCCTGGCACTAATAGTACATTATATGTTAATAAAAAATAATTTAAAAAAATAAAATAAAGGGAACAGCTGTGAGAGGGGACTTGGAGCTGAGGCCTGCTGGAAGAAATGTGTCTTCAGGAGACTATCAGGGCAGGATGAATTGTTAGTAGTTAGTAGTTAGGTAGGGAGTATTGCCCAGATATGTGATTTGATATTTGACATTAATTCAAGAAAATTCTCAGACAGTATTGCTTTACATATTGCTTCTTTTCCTTTATCTCTTTCTTTTCTTCCTAATTTTCCTATTCTATTAATACTGTATCATTTGTAGATATCTCACTCTTCTCAAATATTGTGTTCTGGGTTTTGTTGTTGCTGTTTATTTCTTCAGTTTTCTTGTTTTTGTTTTTGTTTTTGTTCTGTTTTTCAGTTTTGGGAGTTTCTTTTGCCGTACTCTCAAGTTTGGAGATTCTCTCTTCACCCGTGTTCAGGATGTTAATGAGACAATCAAAGGCATTCTTTACTTCTGTTGGCAGTGTTTATGATAACTAAAATTTCTTTTAGATTCTTTCTGAGGATTTCCATTTCTGTGCTTTCATTGTCTATCTATCCTTGAATAATGTCCAATTTTTAAATTAAGGGATTTAGCATTGTTCAGTTTTGCTGTTATTGTTGTTGTTTTGTTTTTGTTTCTAAATTATGATCTGATAATTTTGGCATCCATGTCTGAGTCTAGTTATGATGCTTGTAGTCTTTCAAACTATTTTTTCTGCTTTGTAATTTTTGTTCAAAGATGTACCTTCCCATTAAAAGAAACTGTAGTAAATAAGTCTTTAGTAATGTAGTGGTGATATGTAGTAGGAGAAAGGATAACATTTTATAGCCCTATGATGAACTCTCAGTCTTAGATGGGACAGGATGGCTAGATGGTGCTAGAATTGGGTATTTCCCTTCCCTCACATAGGCTACATTCTGGTAAATAATTTCTCCTGGGCACAGGCCTTGTTAGGAAGAACAAAATACTCTGACATATTTCAATATGATTGCATTTTCCTGCTCCCTATTGGAAGCACAAGGGGAGTTTTCTCTAATATTCACTGTGTGAACTTGGTAGAGGTCCTGGAGGTAGAAATCATAAAACCATGGTGAACTTCATATCAATCTGTCCTCCTAGAATTTTTAATTCTCAGTTTAAAACCTCCAACAATTTATCATTTATAGTTCTCCTGTCTCAGTATTGGTTTGTGTACTGAGATTACGAATATATAGTATTAAATAATGTGTTGAAAGTAGCTAGAACCATGAATAGTGAGTAGCCTATAGTCTTAAATGTTTGTATTAGTAAGAACTGAAAATTAATGATCTAATTATTTAATTTGAAAGATTAAAACTAAGACCAAACTAAACTCACATAAATAGTCAGCAGTCTATCACAATGATTGTCATTGTTCTCCTTTGTTTTATTTTTATGTTAAGCCTGCAATTAAAATATTTTCTATTCTTAATAGATAAAATTGCATGGTGATTCTACATTTTCTATTTATTTGATTTAATTTAATTTAATTTAATTTTGTTTTTTAAAGATTTTATTTATTTGACAGACAGAGATCACAAGTAGGCAGAGAGGCAGGCGCGGGGGGAGCAGGCTCCCTGCTGAGCAGAGAGCCCGATGTGGGGCTCAATCCCAGGACCCTGATATCATGACCTGAGCTGAAGGCAGAGGCTTTAACCCACTGAGCCACCCAGGCACCCCTCTATTTATTTAATTTTAAATGGAATGGAATATATTTTACCTAAGTATATCTGAAATGGGATTTCTACAAATAAATATTATTTCTCATTGTCAAATCTTTGATAAATACCACAAATTATACAATTTCTATAGTTTAGCTTATACAGAGAAATAAAAAAATAACATCCCAATTATGGCAAAATTTGCCATCAAAAAATTTATAAGAGCTATGTCAACATAATGGTGTATAGGGATATTAAAGAAGCAACCAATGATGTTGATTATGAGACCTTATACAGATGAATTCACAACAATATTGACAGTAACAACCAAAAAGAGAATGAGGAAGAGGATGATAGTCACTTATGGTGGTGCAGGTTGTAGTGAGGAAGATCCTATATGACTTGGCTTGTGCTAGATATTATGCTCAGCATTTTACATAATACTCCTCCTTAATCCTCATAGAAGTATAGTGAGCCATGTATCTATTACATGGATAGAGTTTCAGAGAGCTTGAGTTATGTGACCTAGGTTATAAACTTAATAAACTTCCAAATTGAAATTCAAACTCACATCTACTTGTATATAATTTCAAATCTGTTTTCATTTCTAGGATTCTATTAAATAGTTTTAAAGTTTTTTAACACTGGTTGACTGATATAGGCTATAAAATTTTAGGTGAAGAGGAAGCAAAACTACAACAATGAAAATACTATCTGGAGCCACAGATGTGAAAACCTAGAGGTAAATCCTTCAAAATTGCGTTTGACATGAATGTGGTGAGAGTATCAGCTGGAAACTTCTGAATAACAGTAATATTCAAAATAGCTGTCAAATTGAATCAGGACAAAGAAAAGAAAATGGGTAGAGCTAGTGACTGTAGGTTTCTTTCAGCAGCCTACAAACACAATACTTAAATCTCATTTATTGAAGACTCAAATCCTATTATCTGAATTTTCTTAAAGGTTTTGTTTTCTGTTAAACTGAAAAGAGCCACATGCTCAAAATAAATCAAAAGTTAAAAAAAATAAATTGTAAAAAGGAAATACACTAACATTTTAAAACTATTTTGGGATACATTTTTATTTTTTTTTAAGATTTTATTTATTTATTTGACAGACAGAGACCACAAGTAGGCAGAGAGGCAGGCAGAGAGGGAGAGAGGAGGAAGAAGGCTCACCGCCAAGCAGAGAGCCCGATGTGGGGCTCGATCCCAGGACCCTGAGATCATGACCTGAGCTGAAGGCAGAGGCTTTAACCCACTGAGCCACCCCGGCGCCCCTACATTTTTATTTTTAAAAATCACTTTATCTAGCCCACTCTTAAAAGACTTTAATAAATATAAATTAACTCAACAGTATAAAAATAAATTTGATTCAAAATATCTTCAAATTCATGAACATATTAAGGAGCTAAGGAAAGACAATGTGAAAGACAGTATCAGAAACACCAGTGAAAAACTTGACTGCCCTCATAATTTTGCACAAATGATGGAATACTTCATACAGAATGAAGAAATAATAAAACCAATTTTTTTCACTTCTTCAATCTTACTGAAGCATCTAAAAACAGAAACACATATATTTAATATTATTTTATATATATTTAGTATGTATACATTTATAAATATTTTATATATGCATATATAAATATATATGTGTGTGTGTTTATGAAGATGTGTGTGTATATATATAGATACATGTCTATATGTGTATATATATATATATATATATATATATATATCTTCAAAGATATGAAGAAGTTGGGGGGCACCTGGGTGGCTCAGTGGGTTAAGCCACTGCCTTCGACTCAGGTCATGATCTCAGAGTCCTGGGATCGAGCCTCACATCAGGCTCTCTGTTCAGTGAGGAGCCTGCTTCTCCCTCTCTCTCTGCCTGCCTCTCTGCCTACTTATGATCTGTCTGTCAAATAAAAAATCTTAAAAAAAAAAAGATATGAAGAAGTTGGGTTATTCACTCACTTGGCAAATGATTATTGACAGTCTAATAGTATAAGAACAATTTTTACAGTAATTATAATTTAATGAGTCAAGGACTTTTATATAAGCATTTCTATAAATATGTTTATTTCTTTAGCAACAATTGGAGATATTCTACTGTTACTTAGAGAAAGAAGGAGAAAGAGGAGGAGGTGGAAAAGAAGAAGGAAAAGGAGAAACCCTGTAGTTAGGGTACAGCAATCTGTTTTAATTTGTCATCCAGATGATTCTGATGTATGCTAAAGTTTGAGAACAATTGATTGAAGTTAAAGAGAAAATCAAACAACTATGTTAGCAAATTTACATGACTTCCCCAACTTTGACAAGAAAGTAGAATGTATTAATGATTGCTTGAAGGAGAAAGAAAACTGGAAAAGAATAGAACTCGCATACTTCAGGTCATTTTTGTGTCAAGTAAGAAAAAAAAATTCTGCTTTTTAAAAGATAAAATAAGAATTTCAATATATATGTATTTATTAATGGAAAAGATCATTGTAATAAATTATGATTAAAATGAATAAAAGAAGAGTGAACATTTATTAACTGCATGCTATGAACCAGTTATTCATATGGGTTAGTTAATGGATAAAATTCTCTAATGGATTCTTTCCACAGTAGGGTGACTGTGGTCATTGCTGCTATGCTGTTATGCATATTGGAATACAAATGACCCTTCTTTTCACTACATCTGTATCTTTGGGGTAAATACCCAGTAGTGCAACTGCAGGGTCACAGAGTGGCTCTATTTTTAATTTCTTAAGGAATCTCCACACTTTTTTTTAATGTGGCTGCACCAACTTGCATTCCCACCAACAGTTTAAGAGGGTTCTCCTTTCTCCACATGCTCTCCAACACTTCTTGTTTACTATCTTGTTGATTTTAGCCATTCTAACTTGTGTAAAGTGGTACTCAATGTGATTTTGATTTTACTCTCCCTGATGGCTAATGATGATGAATATTATTTCATGTGTCTGTTAACCATTTATATGCCTTCTTTGGCGAAGTGTCTGTTCATGTCTTCTGCCCATTTTTTGCTGTGATTATCTGTTTGTGTGTGTTGAGTTTGAGGAGAGCTTTATAGATCTTGGATATCAGCCCTTTGTCTGTATTGTCATTTGTGAATATCTTCTCCCAGTCCATGGGTTGCCTTTTTGTTTTGTTGACTGTTTCCTTTGCTGTGCAGAAACTTTTGATCTTGATGAAGTCTCAAACATTCATTTTTTTAAAATATTTTATTTATTTATTTGACAGATAGAGATTACAAATAGGCAGAGAGGCAGGCGGGGTTGGGGGGGGGGAAGCAGCCTCCCTGCTGAGCAGAGAGCCCGATGTTCGCCCCCCAAAAGTTCATTTTCACTTTTGTTTCATTTGCCTTTGGAGACATGTCTTGAAATAAGTTGCTGTGGCCAATGTTGAAGAGGTTATTGCCTATGTTCTCCTCTAGGATTTTGATACATTCCTGCCTTGTGTTGGGGTCTTCTATCCATTTCAAGTTTATGTTTGTGTATGGTGTAAGCAAATGGCTGAGTTTCATTCTACTATGCATAGCTGCCCAATATTCCCACCACCATTAACTGAAGAGACTGTCTTTTTTCCACTGGATATTTTTTTCCTACTTTGTCAAAGATTATTTGACCATAGAGTTGAAGGTCTATATTTAGGCTCTCTACTCTTTTCCACTGGTCTATGTGTCTGCTTTTGTGCCAGTACCATGCTGTCTTGGTGATCACAGCTTTGTAGTAAAGCTTAAAATAAGGCAACATTGGGACGCCTGGGTGGCTCAGTTGGTTAAGCGGCTGCCTTCGGCTCGGGTCATGGTCCCAGCGTCCTGGGATCGAGTCCCACATCGGGCTCCTTGCTTGGCGGGGAGCCTGCTTCTCACTCTGCCTCTGCCTGCCTCTCTGTCTGCCTGTGCTCACGTGCTCTCTCTCTCTCTCTCTAATAAAAAAAATAAATAAATAAATAAATAAATAAAATAAGGCAACATTATGTCCCCAGTTTTGTTTTTCTTCAACATTTCCTTAGAAATTCGGGGTCTCTTCTGCTTCCATACAAATTTTAGGATTGTTTGTTCCAGCTCTTTGAAAAGTGCTGGTGGAATTTTGATCGGGATGGCATTGAAAGTATAGATATGTCTAGGCAGTATAGACATTTTAGCAATGTTTAGTATTCTGGTCCATGATCATGGAATGATCTTCCTTTTTTTTTTTTTTTTTTTTTTTTGTCTTCTTCAGTTTCTTTCATGGGAGTTCTATAGTTCCTCAAGTACAGATCCTTTACCTCTTTGGTTAGGTTTATTCCCAAGTGTCTTATGGTTCTTGGTGCTATAGTAAATGGAATTGATTCTCTAATTGTCCTTTCTATATTTTCATGTTAATGTACAAGAAAGCAACTGATATCTGTACATTGATTCAACAGACGAATGGATAAATATAAGGTCTATATATACAATGGAGCATTATGCCTCCATCAGAAAGGATGAATACCCAACTTCTGTAACAACATGGATGGGACTAGAGGAGATTATGCTGAGTGAAATAAGTCAAGGAGAGAGGGTCAATTACCATATGTTTTCACTTCCTTGTGGAGCATAAGGAATAACACAGAGGACATTGGGAGATGGGGAGGAGAAGTGAGTTGGGGGAAATCAGAGAGGGAGATGAGCCATGAGAGACTGTGAACTCTGAGAAACAAACTGAGGGTTTTGGATGCAAAGGGGATGGGAGGTTGGGTAAGTCTGGTGATGGGTATTAAGGAGGACATGTATTGCATGGAGCACAGGGTGAGGTGCATATACAATGAATTCTGGAACACACACAAAAAATTAAATTAAATTAAACGTACGTCTAATGGATACAACTCTCTAATTAATGGCTAAAACAGTGACAACTTCTCATCCAACCTTATGCTGACTCCATATACAATTTTTGGTCTCCATATGCATGAAATTTTACACCACCATCTGGATCTAAAATGTATTCTCTGTAGTTTATCTATAGAAATGAAATATACCAAAGCACCCTTTTTTCAGATATTGTATATAAATAGAGGGTATCCATTGTCAATATTAAGGTGAAAAGCCATTATACCTCATTTGAAATAGCCCAAATTTGGATACCTGTTGTCATTAGCTCTAGCCTATAGCATGTTGATGCAGATAATTTCATTAATTACAAAGTAATTCTACCCCCACATTGTTCACATTGTTTTAAATTCCATTAATAGTGTGTTAGTGAGATTTCCTGTTCTTAAAATTGCCTTGGAAGCAAGTGATAGCAACTCAATGCAAGTTAAATGACATGAAGAAGGGATCTACTGAAATATCATGAACAAACTCAGAGCAGTCAGAGAGAAAAGCTATCATTCTCCCAGGGGCAAGACATTAGCCAGAGATTTGGGTGCAAGCAATATATGAAAAATAACTTCCAGGAGAAGCTAATTAGGAAGTGGGTAAAGAAGAACAGGGAGGAAGTTCATCAAAAGTGTGATTTCAGGGGCACCTGGGTGGCTCAGTGGGTTAAAGCCTCTGCCTTCAGCTCAGGTCATGATCCCAGGGTCCTGGGATCGAGCCCCGCATCGGGCTCTCTGCTCGGTGGGGAGCCTGCTTCCCCCCTCCCCTTTCTCTCTGCCTGCCTCTCTGCCTACTTGTGATCTCTATCAAATAAATAAATATTAAAAAGTGTGATTTCAGGTGAGGCCCAGATTCATATTGGCTCTCCAGGGAACTCTGAAATGTAAATTGTATTTCAGCAATTGTTTATCATCTATGCAAAATGTTGAGCTTTTATATCACTACATTAATGAGTCATTAACTACAGCAGGCCTTATCAGCTTCAACTCTGTTTTCTTCAAGCTATCCAAGTTGTCAGTAGGTTCCTGAAGTCAAAGACAATGCTCTGAAGAAGACTACAGGTATAAGCAATTAGCAGCAAAACACACAAAACTAATGGATGAGCACCCAGAACTGGTAGGGAGGGGGGCATAAAAAAAAAAAAAAGAGGATCTTAGGAGATGTTGGTGGAAACCAATAGTGTCTTTTGAAAAGACAAGTACAGTAGAGTCTAAACAACAGCTTGGACTCATTGACTGAATATTTTGAGTATGTCTTTGATTTCCACTGTTTGTGCTAGATTTCTGACTCTCTACTTGTAGAATACCTTTCTGCAACATGGCAAAAATTACCCTCAAAATTTTATATAGCTGGTTCAGTTAATAAAGAGAGAAAAACTCTGTCTCAAACCAGAAATCTGAGGGAAAGATTGATTGACTTTATTTTTCTTTTTTTTAAAAAGATTTTTATTTATTTATTTGGCAGATCACAAGTAAGCAGAGAGGCAGGCAGAGAGAGAGGAGGAAGCAGGCTCCCCGCTGAGCAGAGAGCCCAATGCAGGGCTTGATCCCGGGACCCTGAGATCATGACCTGAGCTGAAGGCAGAGCTTCAACCTACTGAGCCACCCAGGTGCCCTGACCTTATTTTTCAAGTGACCATATTTGACTCACTTTTTCCAAATGCAGGTCAAGGGGTGGGGGTGATTTGTAAGAATATGCCAACTCCCTCCACAGTGATTAGAATATGGGCAGAGGGAGTTAGTTCCTGGAACAAAGGGTTAAAGATGGGAAGTTGGTCCTAGGGTTCTAAACTATACCATCAAGTGTAAACTGTATAGGTTGATATGCTAAAGGGGACTTACCCTATATAACTCCTTTTTGATACCTAAAGAGAGAAAACAATTAAAAGTAACAATCAGAACTTCTCATTTCAGAAGTAATGGCATTGTAAATATAAATAAAGGGAAAAGAAGGCAAAATCTGAATCTATATAATGCTCCAGGATAAGTAGGTTAATACAAAAATTTATTTCATAATAATGCTTACACATATATGCATGCCTTGTATGTATTAATATTTTCAAAAATTTCCTCTTATTCAGTTTTGAAATATTCTACTTTCTGGTGCATGGAATGGCTTGTTAAGTAATTATGCATGCCTGTTTTCATGCTTAATTATCAAGACAGATTTTTAAAAGGCTCATTTTTGGTTCATTCTCTCAGTGGAAAGAAATGATTAAAATTGCTTTTACTATAAGGAAGTAATGAAATGTTACTTCCACTCTAGTGAAAATAACCAGTGTTTTCCAAAGGCATATCTATTTTTGTAATTGAAAGAATACTGTCACACTTTTTGTGATAACTGAAATTCCTCATAAAGTTTTAATATTTGTAAAATTTGAAGTAAGGAACTCTTGTAAACTTGTTTAGTTCATTCTCTCCTAAACAAAATTCATCACTTAAGCCATGTCCAGACAGTAACTGACAATTCAAATTGTCTTTTATAACTTAGATCAATTGCAAAATAGGAGCAAAATCAGAAATGTATTTTGCAAAATGAAGAATGTTTCATTATAATATTCTTCCCTATGGCATTTCAAAACAGAAAACCAAGCATCTCAGCACTTTAATATGAGGCATTACAAATAATAAATGGCATTCAATCTCTAGTAGATTCTATTCTATATGAATATTATATGCAATGAATTAATAATGTATCACCTATATTATATCATGAATTAAACAGAAGGCAGTAATTCTCTATGAATAAAAGCCTACCTAAGTGTGTGTTTTTGTATGTTTTAGAAGTTTGGTCAAGTGGCTAACTCTGTTTATGATTATTCTTATTATAATTTGATTTATGTACTAAGTTTCCTCCTAAGACATGGTTATGTTTCAGTGTTTATAAAACATAACTTTAAGTATGTATTAGAGATAGACTTAAAACCACAAACATGTCATCTTCAATATAACTAAAGTCCAGGAAAACAAATGACAAGAATCTGTGATTTCTATGAAAAGATGTAAATGACAACCATTAGGTTTTCTTTCAAATAAACATTATTTTTAGAACAGTTTTAGAGAGAGAAAATGGCTACAGAAGTACTACAGAGTGTTCCCGTATATTCTGTACTCTGACTCCCTTATTATCAACATCTTACATTTGTATGGTATATTTGCTACAATTAATAAAACAATATGGATACATTATTATTAATTAAAGTTCATACTATATACAGATTTCCTTAGTTTTTGCATGACTTCCTTTTTCTGTTCCAGGATACCATACTGAGTCTCATTGAGTCTATTTAGGCTCTTAGATGTGACAGTTTCCCAGACTTTCCTTTGTTTTGATGACTTTACACTTTTGACAAAAACTGTAATGGCCTGTTATTTTGCATGATGTCATTCAAATGGAATGTATCTGATGTCTTCTCATTAAATGAGTATTCTGTGTTTTGGTGAGGAAGACTACAGAATTAGAGTGCCGTTTTTATCACATCATATCAACATGACATTAAGGTCAAGGTTAATCTTGATCCAAGGCAGTGCTTGTCAGGATTCTCCATCATAAAGTGGAGATCCCCTTTTCATGCCATGATTAGAAGGAAGTCACTATATGCAGCTTATACTTAGGCCATTAAGCTTCCCCTCCTTGAAAACAGAGTATCTACATACACTATTTGAAATTCTTCTGCATACAATGTTTGGCTTCTTTCACCATTTATTTATTCATGTAAATATTTACTTATATTAGTGTGGATTTAGGGATATTTATTTTCTACTTTGGTTTATAATTCAACACTGCATTATTTATTTTGTTGTTGAAATTGTTCTAATTGATTATCAGGAGCTCTTATAGTTGTAGTTGGTTCCTGTGTCCCTTAGACCTCCATCGTTGTTTTTCTCTTCTTTTTTTTTTTTTTAAGCATTTTTTTTTTACTTTTAAGAAATTCCAGGCTCATATTCTATATTTCCTGTCCTACTGATAGTTGAAAAAATATCTTGTTTGTAAACAAATGTACCTTATTAGAACATATTTTTCTATTTGAATGTTTGTTTGTTTTTTCTCTTTCAGGTAAACTCCATGGATCAAGAAAGAATGAAAGAAATTACCAATTGAATAGCATTGGATACAGCATTTAAGTAGATATTTTATGAGAATCATACAAGCAAGCCATGAAATCAACCACATCTCTCCAAAAGAAAATATGAAAACTAGAAAGCTTTCCATTAGGTGGTTCTCCTTGGACAGGGTAGTTATTGCCTTTGTAAAAGCAACTTATAAAACAGCCCACAAAGGATACCAAACACAACCTGGGCACCACTCCTCAAATGTCTTAGGATTCATTTAAATTTTTGCCATTGCCACTGAAATCTTCACCAGGAACTCTTTGAGATCCTAGAGCCCCTGATCTTGGGAACTGGAGACATAGTCTTGATCTTTTCTCATTTCTGCTGCTAACGTCTTCTTCCCCAATCACTTTTATTTGCCCAAATTCCCTCCACATCTTCCCTGAGGTTCCAGAGATCAATAACACCACCACCAACAACAATAACAACTCAAGTTCCCTAAGAACTTTCTATGTGATAATTCTATGTCAAGCAGTTTATGTATATTATCTAATTTAACCTTTCCAACAACAGTATGAGATAAGCATATTTTAGAATTCCAACTTGAGTAATATCCTTAACAGCTGCAAGACCAAGAAGTAGTAAATACACTTCTCTTGGTAATTATATTATATTGCCTCTCATGGAGGTCCAAATCAGAGATCTAGATTAGTTTTAAGGTGATTGGTAGGTTTGGTTAGGGAAGAAAAAGTTCAATAATATTATTATAGTCAAAGGTTAGCAGCTATATTTGGGGATAGAAGATTATGTTTGTTTTTATTTTTATCTGCTTTCTTTGTATTAGCATAAAATGAACATTTTAAATAACATTTAACATTTCTTATTTCTAAGAAATAACATTTCTTATTTCTAAGAAACTGTGCTCCAAATAACTAAATATCTGTTTTCTGAGGCAGAAATTACTTTAATGACAGAACAGATGGTACACAGGTTTTGAGTTACAAAGAGCTGAATTCAAATTCTGATTCCGTTGGTTGCTAGTTTTGGGATCTTGCACATAGTACCTGAATTTTTTCAGCCTCAATTTATCATTGAGACACAAGAAGAATTATATCTTTGTTAAAGGATATGGTAATTCTTACATGAGATAAGTATGTCCAAGTTCTGATGTTTCTTTCCTGTAATTCTAGTCCAAGTATCTACTGAAGAGCCTCACTAAAAACATGCTCAGACATTTTCAGATTAATATGATTTCATCTGTCTCATCTAGTTATTGTTCATTTCTCTGTCATCTATAACAAAAAAATTTAAATACAACTTCTTTTCATACCTTTTGATAAATTGTTACCATTATTACCTGAAAGTTTTTCCAACTAGTATTCTTTTCTCAGACCATAGTACTAACTTTCAATTATGTGAGTTACAAGTCTATGTTTTCTCTCAGACTTACCTTCATTTCCTCCTCAAATACCTATAACTTATTAGCATGTTATAATATAGGTTTATCTCAAGAAACAAGAAAACTCTCAAATACACGACCTAACCTTAAACATAAAGGAGCTAGGAAAAGTAACAGCAAATAAATCCTAAATCCACCAGAAGAAGGGAAATAATAAAGATTTGAGCACAAACAAATAATATAGAAATAAACAAAAATAGTAGAATAGATCAATGAAACTAGAAGCTGGTTTTTTGAAAGAATAAATAAAATTGATAAACCCCTAGTCAGACTTATCAAAATGAAAAGAGAAAGGATCCAAATAAGTAATATCATGAATGAAAGAGGAGATATCACAACAAACACCACAGAAATGCAAACAACTTTGAGAATATTATGAAAAATTGTATGCTAACAAACTGGGCAACCTTGAAGAAATGAATAAATTCCTATAAACATATAAACTACAAAATGTGAAACAGGAAGAAATAGACAATTTGAACAGACCCATAACCAGCAAAGAAATTAAATCAGTAATCAAAAATTTCCCAGCAAATGAAAGTCCAGGGCCAGATGTCTTCCCAGAGCAATTCTACCACACATTTAAAGAAGAGTTAATACCTATTCTTCTCAATCTGTTCCAAATAAAATAGAAATGGAAGGAAAACTTCTAGACTCATTCTATGAGGCCAGCATTACCTTAATTCCAAAATCAAAGATCCCACTAAAAAGGAGAATTACAGGCCAATATCCCTGATGAACATGGATGCAAAAATTCTCAAAAACCAACAAATAAACAAACAAAAAAGCTAGCAAACTGAATCCAACAATACATTAAAAGAATTATTTACTATGATCAAGTGGGATTCCAGGGCTGCAAGTGTGGTTCAATATTTGCAAATCAATCAGTGTGATACAGCACACTAATAAAAGAAAGGATAAGAACAATATGATCCTCTCAACAGATGCAGAAAAAGCTTTTGACAAGATACAACATCCATTCTTGGTAAGAAGCCCTCTACAAAATAGGGATAGAGGGAACATATCTCAACATCATAAAGGTCATATATGAAAGACTCATAGTTAATATCATCCTTAATCAGGAAAAACTGAGAGCTTTTCCTCTATGGTCAGGAACAAGACAGGGATATTCATTCTCACCATTACTATTTAACATAGTACCAGAAGTCTTAGCTTTAGCAGTCGGTCATCAAAATTAAGTAAATGGCATCCAATTTGGCAAGGAAGAAGTCAAATTTTCACTGTTTGCAGATGACATGATACTCTATATAGAAAACCTGAAAGATTCCACCAAGAAATTGTTAGAACTAATACATGTATTCAGTGAAGTGACAGGATATAGAATCAATGTACATAAATCTGTTGCATTTTTGTATACAAATAAGGAAACGCCAGGAAAAAAAAAATCAAGAATTTGATTCCACTTACAATTGCACCAAAACCAATAAAGTACCTAGGAATAAACCTAAAAAAAGAGGTAAAAGATCTGTCCTCTGAAAAGTAAAGACACTTATGAAAGAAATTGAAGAGGATACAAAGAAATGAAAAACATTGCATGCTCATGTATTAGAAAAAAACATTGTTAAAATGTCAATACTATCCAAAGTAATCTACACACTTAATGCAATCCTTATCAAAATACCACCAACATCTTTCAAAGAGCTAGAACAAATATTCCTAAAATTTGTATAAAACCACAAAATAACCTGAATAGCCAAAGCAATACTGAAAAAGAAAAGCAAAGCTGTAGGATCCCAGACCTCAAGTTATATTTTAACACTGTAGTCATCAAGATAATATGCTACTGGCATAAAAACAGACAAATAGGTCAATGGAACAGAATAGAAAACCCAGAAAGAGACCCACAACTATATGGTCAATTAATTTTTGACAAAGCAGGAAGGAATCTCCAATGGTAAAACGACAGTCTTTTAAACAAATGGCATTGGGAAAACTGGACAACAATATGCAGAAGAATGAAACTGGAGCACTTTCTCACATTGTACACAAAAATAAATTCAAAATGAATTAAAGACCTAAATGTGAGATAGGAAGCAACCAAAATTCTAAAGGAGAACATAGGTAGCAACCTTTTTGACCTCAACAATGAGAACTTCTTATTAGACATGTCTCTGAAGGCAAGGGAAACAACAACAACAACAAAAAAGAACTATTGGGACTTCATCAAGATAAGTGTTTCTGCATAGAAAAGGAAGCAATCACCAAAACTATAAGGCAGCCTATGGGATGGGAGAAGATATTTACAAATGACATATCTGATAAAGAGGCGGTATCAAAAATATATAAAGAACTTATCAAAGTCAACACCCAAAATATAAATAATCCAACTAAGAAATGAGTGGAAGAGATGCTTAGACATTTTTTTTTCCAAAGAAGATGTACAGATGTCTAACAGACATAGGAAAATATGCTCAACATCACTCATCATCAGGGACATACAAATCAAAACACAATGAGATACCACCTCACACTTGTCAGAATGTCTAAAATTAACACAGGAAACAACAGGTCTTGGTGAGGATTCAAAGAGAAACCCTCTTTTATTATTTGTAGGAATTCAAATTGGTGCAGCCCCTCTGGAAAACAGTATGGAGTTTCCTCAAAAAATTAAAAATAGAACATGCTATGATCCAGCAATTGCACTACTAGGTATTTACCCAAAGGATACAGAAATAGATTAGAAAGGGCCTATGTACCCTGATGTCTGCACCAGTATTATCAACAATAGTAAAACAATGGAAAGAGACCAAATGAATGGATACAGAAGAAGTAATAACTTATACATCACACACACACACACACACACACACACACACACACACACACACAGGAATATAATTTAACCATCAAAAAGAATGAAATCTTGCTATTTGGCAACCACGTGGATGGAGCTAGAATATATTATGCAAGCAAAATCAGTCAGAGAAAGACAAATACTATATGATTTCACTCACTTAAATGTAGAATTTAAGAAATAAAACAAATGAACTAATGGGAAGGAAGAAAAAGAGAGAGGGAAACAAACCATAAGAGACTCATTGATTGAGAACAAACTAAGGCTTGATAGAGGGTGGATAGGAGATGGGCTAAATGGGTAATAGGCACTAAAGGAGGGCACATATGATGAGCACTGGGTATGATATATAAGTGATGAATCACTAAATACTACTACTTAAGTCAATATTAGACTATATGTTGACTAACAAGAATTTAAATTAAAAAATTTGAAACAAAAATACAAACAAAAAAAAAGAAAACACATGACTAGGGTGTTGTGCCAATAATTTATAGAAATGGATTATGGACCAGATATGCTCCAGAGTCCATAGATTTTCTACCCCTTCTTCTTTTTTTTTAAAGGTTTTTTTTTTATTTATTTGACAGAGATCACACAAGTAGGCAGAGAGGCAGACAGAACGAGGAGGGGAGAAGGAGGCTCCCTGCCGAGCAGAAAGCCCGATGTGGGACTCGATCCCAGGACCCTGGGATCATGACCAGAGCCGAAGGCATGGCTTAACCCACTGAGCCACCCAGGCATCCCTGCCTACCCCTTCTTTAAAAGATGCAGTTGGGCTAAATGATTTTTAACATTCCATTTTACAACCTATGGTCTTCTTTTTTAAATATGAATAATGGACATGATTTAAATAAATCATTTTGGGGGGAGAGTCAAGATGGCGGAGAAGTAGCAGGATGAGACAACATCGGGTAGCAGGAGATCAGCTAGATAGCTTATCAAACCATTCTGACCACCTACAAATCCAACAGGAGATCAAAGAGAAGAAGAGCAACAATACTAGAAACAGAAAATTGACCACTTTCTGAAAGATAGGACTGGCAGAGAAGTGAATCCAAACCACCAGGAAGATAGAACACGGGGGGAGGGGCCGGCTCCTGGCAAGTGGCAGAGCAATGGAGCATAAGATCAGAACTTTTAAACGTCTGCTCCACTGAGGGACATTGCTCCAGAGGCTAAACTGGAGTGAAGCCCACATGGGGACAGTGTGGCCTCAGGTCCCACAGGGTCACAGAAGGATCAGGGGTATCTGAGTGTCTTAGAGCTTGCAGGTATTAGAGCAGGGAAGCCAGCTACAGAGACAGAGCTGAGGAGAGAGCTCTCAACTCAGAGTTACCTTGAACCATAATCTGTGGCACAGACCACTGCCCTGTGAGTGGGGTTCCCACAAAATCCAGGGAGACCCCCCTGGAAGATCCCAGAGATCTGCAGGGTTTGGAGACTACAGGCAGAGCTGTGTGCCAGAGACAGAGATGCTTGGTCACAGGCTGGGTGAGCTCAGAGCACAGCTCGAGGCCAGGGAGACAGGAGTGACTGAGCACTTTTCTCCAAGTGCGGCCAGAGGCCAGGGAGGTGGGAGTGATTGAGCGCTTTTCTCTGAGAGCACAATGAGAAGTGGGGCCCCTGAGCTCTCAGCTCCTCCGGGCCAGAGATTGGGAGGCCGCCATTTTCATTCCAGTCCTCAGGAACTCTAGGGAAAGTGTTCAGGGAACAAAGCTCCCAAAAGTGAACCCAAACGGATTACTTAGCCCAGCCCCTGGTAAGAGCAGTGCAATTCCACCTCAGGCAAAGACATTTGAGAATCACTACAACAGGCCCCTCTCCAAGAAGATCAAAAAGAAATCCAGCCAAGACCAAGTTCACTTATGAAGGAGAACAGTGGAATTCCAGAGGAGGAGAAAGCAAAGTATGGAATTCATGGCTTTCTCTCATGATTATTTAGTCTTAAAAAGTTAATTTTTTTTATTTTATTTTTTTCTTCTGCTAATTTTTTTTAACTTTTACCCATTCTTCTTTTAACGTTTTTTAACTAGTTTATCTTAACAATACCTTTCAAAAAAATAATAATCTTTTTTGAAACTTCATTATTATAGTTGTTTTTATCCTTCATTGTATCTAACTTTATTTTTTGTTTACACATAGGTTTTTTTCTTCTACAAAATTTGGGGTACAACTCCTTCTAATAGATCGAAATACACCCTAAATCTAGCACCAGGCTTGTTCTAGGTCTCTAGCCCGAGCAAATTCTCTCCACCTTCTTTTTATTTATTCTCCCAACCAACTTACCTTATAAATTCCTTTGTTAGAAAATTATTTTTTTTTTCTCATTTCTATAGTCATATCCCATCCCTTCATTGTGTTAAACCTTATATATGTTTTCATTCTTTAAAATTTTGGGAGGTAGTTTCTTATAGGAGACCAAAATACTCCCAAAATTAAGTGGGTAACCCTGTTCTAGTCACCAAACTAATATATATATTTTTTTCTTCTTTATATTTTTCTTTATTTCTTTTCATTTTTCTTTTTTTAATTTTTTAAATTTTTTTCTGAACTTCTTTTTATCCCCTTTCTCCCCCCTCCCCATGATTTGGGGTCTTTTCTGATTTGGTTAAAGCACATTTTCCTGGGGTCTTTACCACCAGGAAAGTCTTTCAGTACTTTATTTGTTCCTTCATATACTCTCATCGGGACAAAATGACAAGGCAGAAAAACTCACCACACACACACACACAAAAATAATGATAGTAAAATAAAATAACAAGAGGCAGTACTGAAGGCTAGGGACCTAATCAATACAGACATGGGTAATATGTCAGAACTAGAGTTCAGCATAATGATTCTCAAGGTTCTAGCCGGGCTCAAAAAAGGCATGGAAGATATGAGAAAAACCTTATCCAGAGAAATAAAAGCCCTTTCTGGAGAAATAAAGGAACTAACATCTAAGCAAGTTGAAATCAAAAAAGGTATTAATGAGGTGCAGTCAAAAATGGTGGCTCTTACTGCTAGGATAAATGAGGCAGAAAAAATAATTAAAGATATAGAAGACAAAATGGCAGAGAATGAAGAAGCTGAGTGAAAGAGAGACAAACAACTACTGGACCATGAAGGGGGAATTCGAGAGATAAGTGATATCACAAGACAAAACAACATTAGAATAATTGGGATTCCAGAAAAAGAAGAAAGAAAGAGGGGAGCAGAAGGTATTTTGGAGAGACTTATTATAGAGAATTTCCCTAATATGGCAAAGGGAACAAGCATCAAAATCCAGGAGGTGCAGAAAATTCCCCTCAAAATCAATAAGAATAGGTCCACACCCTGTCACCTAATAGTAAAATTTACAAGTCTTAGCAACAAATAGAAACTCCTGAAAGCAGCCCTGGACAAGAAGTCTGTAACATACAATGGAAAAATATTAGATTGGCAGCGGACTTATCCACAGAGACCTGGTAGACCAGAAAGAACTGGCATGATATATTCAGAGCACTAAATGAGAAAAACATGCAGCCAAGAATACTATATCCAGCTAGGCTATCACTGAAAATAGAAGGAGAGATAAAAAGCTTCCAGGACAACAAAAACTGAAAGAATTTGTAAACACCAAAGCAGCTCTACAGGAAATATTGAAAGGGGTCCTCCAAGCAAAGAGAGACCCAAAACATAGTAGACCTGAAAGGAACAGAGACAATATACAGTAATAGTCACCTTACAGACAATACAATGGCACTAAATTCATATCTCTCAATAGTTACCCTGATTGTAAATGGGCTAAATGCCTCAATCAAAAGACACAGGTTATCAGAATGGATTAAAAAAACATGAATATGCTGCCTACAAGAAACTCATTTTAGACCCAAAGACACCTCCAGATTTAAAGTAAGGGGGTGGAAAATAATTCACCATGATAATGGACATCAAAAGACAGCTGGGGTGACAATCCTTATATCAGATCAATTAGATTTTAAGCCAAAGACTATAAGAAGAGATGAGGAAGGACACTATCATATTCAAAGGGTCTGTCCAACAAGAAGATCTAACAATTTTAAATATCTATGTCCCTAACATGGGAGCAGCCACCTATATAAACCAATTAATAACAAAATTAAAGAAACACATTGAAAATAATACAATAATAGTAGGGGAGATAAACACTCCCCTCACTGAAATGGACAGATCATCCAAGCAAAAGATCAACAAGGAAATAAAGGCCTTAAAGGACACACTGGACCAGATGGACATCACAGATATATTCAGAACATTCCATCCCAAAGCAACAGAATACACATTCTTCACTACTGCACATGGGACATTCTCCAGAATAGATCACATCCTGGTTCATAAATCAGGTCTCAACCAGTATCAAAAGATTGGGATCATTCCTTGCATATTTTCAGACCACAATGCTCTGAAGCTAGAATTCAATCACAAGAGGAAAATTGGAAAAAACCCAAATACATGGAGACTAAAGAGAATCCTTCTAAAGAATGAATGGGTCCACCAGGAAAATAAAGAAGTATTGAAAAAAATCATGGAAACAAGTGATAATGAAAACACAATGGTTCAAAATCTGTGGGACACAGCAAAGGCAGTCCTGAGAGGAAAATTTATAGCGAAACAAGCCTTTCTCAAGAAACAAGAAAGGTCTCAAATACCCAATGTAACCCTACACCTAAAGAAGCTGGAGAAAGAACAAAAAAGCCTAAACCCAGCAGGAGACGAGAAATCATAAAGATCAAAGCAGAAATCAATGAAATAGAAACCAAAAGAACAATAGAACAAATCAACGAAACTAGGATCTGGTTCTTTAAAAGAATTAATAAGATTCATAATCCCCTGGCCAGACTTATGAAAATTGAAACAGTCATCAAAAACCTCCAAACAAACAAAAGCCCAGGGCCAGATGGCTTCCCAGGGAAATTCTACCAAACATTTAAAGAAGAATTAATTCCTATTCTCCTGAAACTGTTCCAAAAAAGAGAAATGAAAGGAAAACCTCCAAACTCTTTTTATGAAGCCAGCATCACCTTGATCCCAAAACCAAAACCAGACAAGAATCCCATCAAAAAAGAGAATTACAGACCAATATCCTTGATGAATACAGATGTGAAAATTCTCACCAAAATACTAGCCAGTAGGATATAACAATACATTAAAAGGATTATTCACCACAACCAAGTGGGATTTATTCCAGGGCTGCAAGATTCATTCAACATCCTCAAATCAATCAATGTGATACAATATATTAATAAAAGAAAGAGCAAGAACCATATCATACTCTCCATAGATGCTGAAAAAGCATTTGACAAAGTACAGAATCCCTTCCTGATCAAAACTCTTCAAAGTGTATGCAGAGAGGGCACATACCTCAATATTATCAAAGCCATTTATGAAAAACCCATTGCAAATATCATTCTCAATGGAGAAAAACTGAGTGCTTTTCAGCTAAGGTCAGGAACATGGCAGGGATGTCCATTATTGCCACTGCTACTCAACATAGTACTAGAAGACCTAGCCTCAGCAATCAGACAACAAAAAGAAATTAAAGGCCTCCAAATCAGCAAAGAAGTTAAACTCTCACTCTTTACAGATGATATGATACTAAATGTGGAAAACCCAAAAGACTCCACTCCAAATCTGCTAGAACTTGGGCAGGAATTCAGTAAAGTGTCAGTATATAAAATCAATGCACAGAAATTAGTTGCATTTCTCTACACCAACAACAAGACAGAAGAGAAATTAAGGAGTCAATTCCATTTACAATTGCACCCAAACACATAAGATACATAGGAATAAACCTAACCAAAGAGGCAAAGAATCTGTACTCAGAAAACTATAAAGTACTCATGTATGTAACTGAGGAAGACACAAAGAAATGGAAACATGTTCCAAGCTCATGGATTGGAAGAACAAATATTGTGAAAATGTCTATGTTACCTAAAGCAATCTACATATTTAATGCAATCCCTATCAAAATCCCATCCATTCTTTTTTCAAAGTAATGGAACAAATAATCCTAAAATTTATATGGAACCAGAATATACCTTGAATAGCCAAAGGAATATTGAAAGAGAAAGCCAAAGTTGCTGGCATCACAATTCCGGACTTCAAGCTCTATTACAAAGCTGTCACCATCAAGACAGTATGGAACTGTCACAAAAACTGACACATAGATCAATGGAACAGAATAGAGAGCCCAGAAATAAACCCTTAACTCTATGGTCAACTAATCTTTCACAAAGCAGGAAAGAATGTTCAATGGAAAAAAAGCCTCTTCAGTAAATGGTGTTGGGAAAATTGGATAGCCACATGCAGAAAAATGAAATTAGACCATTTTCTTACACCACACAGGAAAATAGACTCAAAATGGATGAAGGACCTCAATGTGAGAAAGGAATCCATTATAATCCTTGAGGAGAACACAGACATCAACCTCTTCGACCTCAGCCGCAGCAACTTCTTCCTAGGAACATCGCCAAAGGCAAGGGGAGCAAGGGAAAAAATGAACTATTGGGACTTCATCAAGATCAAAAGCTTTTGCACAACAAAGGAAACAATTAACAAAACCAAAAGACAACTGACAGAATGGGAGAAGATATTTGCAAATGACATATCAGATAAAAGGCTAGTATCCAAAATCTGTAAAGAGCTTAGCAAACTCAAAACCCAAAGAACAAATAATCCAATCAAGAAATGGGCAGAGGACATGAACAGACATTTATGCCAAGAAGATATCCAGATGGCTAACAGACACATGAAAAAGTGTTCCAAATCACTCGGCATCAAGGAAATACAAATCAAAACCACAATGAGATACCACCTCACACCAGTCAGAGTGGCTAAAATGAACAAGTCAGGAAATGACCGATGCTGGCGCGGATGCGAGAAAGTGGAACCCTCCTACACTGTTGGACTGTGGGAATGCAAGCTGGTGCAACCACTCTGGAAAACAGCATGGAGGTTCCTCAACAAGTTGAAATAGAACTACCTTACAACCCAGCAATTGCACCACTGGGTATTTACCCTAAAGATACAAACGTAGTGATCTGAAGGGGCACGTGCACCCGAATGTTTATAGCAGCAATGTCCACAATAGCCAAAGTATGGAAAGAACCTAGATATCCCTCAACAGATGAATGGATAAAGAAGATGTGGTATATATATATACAATGGAATACTATTTAGCTATCAAAAGAAATGAAATCTTGCCATTTGTGACAATGTGGATGGAACTAGAGGGTATTATGCTTAGTGAAATAAGACAATCAGAGAAAGACAACTATCATATGATCTCCCTGATATGAGGAAGTGGATGCAACATGGGGGGTTTGGGGGGTAGGAAAAGAATAAATGAAACAAGATGAGATCGGGAGGGAGACAACCCATAAGAGACTCTTAATGTCACAAAACAAACTGAGGGTGGTGGGCAGAAGGGGGTTGGGAGAGGGTGGTGGGGTTATGGACATTGGGGAGGATTGTGATATGGTGATTGCTGTGAAGTGTGTCAACATGGCAATTCACATACCTGTACCCCTGGGGCTAGTAATACATTATATGTTTATAAAAAGTAAAATTAAGATTAAAAAGAAAATAATAACAATATAAATAAATAAATCAGTCTGACATATTACAATACAGAGTGGGTATATAAATTATGTTAATACTGTCTAAAAATGGCTCCACAGAAGAGTGTTTAAAGGTAAGTTCCCTGGAACCAGAACTGCCTGGTTTCAAATCCTAGATCCTCTATTTATGGATTGTATAATCTTTAGAATGTTCTTACCTCTATCTACACAGTTTTCTCAAAAATTAGTAGGGAATGGTTGCAGTTTTAAAACAAGTCTGTAAGTTCTTTGACACTTCTTCCATTGAGAAGTGTGGTCCCTGTCTCTTCCCCTTCAATCTAAACTGCCCTTTATAATTCACTTGTAACTAATAAAATGTAGCAGACATGATCCTTTGCCAAGACTGAGTTAGAAAAGACCTTTGAGACTCCACATGGTTTCTCTGTTTGCTCTGACAGATCTAGTTCATGTGTACAAAGCACAAATACTCTGAAATCTACATATATTCATTCAGTCAACAGCCCCAGCTAATCTCCCAGCACATGACCAGCATCAGCTTGCCATCCATGTTGGAAATCCTGTCAGTTCAGCCATGAGGTAACTGTAGCCCTAGCTGTTATCCCACTATAGTTGCATAAAAGACTTTAAGCAAGAATTACCCAGCTGTATACTTAACAATTCCCAATCCAAAAAATTATGAGCAAGATAAAACAATCAGTACTTGACAACATTAAAGTTTGGAGAAATTTTGTATGCAACAGCAGAAACCAGAAGAGATATAGTAAAAGTAATATTTCTTCTTATGCTTGTTATATAAATTAAATGATCTAATATGTGTAAAAGTAATTAGTACAATGCCTAAGTACTGTAAAAAATAAGTGCTTGTATATTAAAAAATATTAATATACTGTTAAATTTCAGCTTCCTAATAGAATGAAAGGTAGTGAATTCTGAGAATAAAGTTTAAAAGAATAAGTATTGCTACACTAATGAAGAAAATATATTAATATGCAATGGAATGACTTATGCATGAGGCACAGTGCCTAGGGTGCATGATTCTTCTAGGGACACAAAATGTTTTAATTTTTGCTTCTTTCAAAATCAGAATCAAAAAAAAATCTAATAATAGTGAATGTATGATAATAGACAAAGTCTGGATAATAGTCCTCCTTATTATAATGCAGTCATAACATATTGCCCTGAGTGTTGTATGTAAGTAATAAATATCTGAATTCTACTCATGAAAACAATATTGCACTGTAGTTAACTAAAATTTAAATTAAAAAAAATTTAAAATAACTAAGTTTTTTTATAGAGAAAGGACCCAAAAAAGGCAAGAGTCCCTAGACTTCACTAGAGTCTCCAAATATGCATAGAGGCAATAGAGTCCCCTTTTAGAGCTTTTAAACCTAGCATTACTCTGAATTTATTCCTTATTAACTTGTAATTTTTTAAAACTCTTTCTATTTGGAAAATTGTTCAGTTCCTCATTAAAATAACCCTTTGTGACATAATTAATATGTGCAAGATAAACTGGAATTGTTATTAGTTAAAATTCAAGGGGTGCCTGGATGGCTCAGTGGATTAAGCCACTGCCTTCGGCTGGGGTCCTGATCTCAGGGTCTTGGGATCGAGCCCCACGTCAGGCTCTCTGCTCCGCGGGGAGCCTGCTTCCTCTTCTCTGCCTGCCTCTCTGCCTACTTGTGATCTCTGTCTGTCAAATAAATAAATAAAATCTTAAAAAAAAAAATTCAAATGCTACTGAAGTGAAAAAAAGCAAGAAAGGACCTCAGGAGAAACATTAGGGTGAATAATATATGATTGTTAAAAAGATGTCATACTTCTTGGTATTTTATTCTAAGTCTACTCTTAATTTTGTGCTTAAGGCCTCTAAACCTTCAAATCTCTAAACCTCTAAATTAAACCCTAAATAGTTTAATTTCTAAAATTATAAAGGAGGATAATCCCTAAGAACTGTTAGAATTTTATATCTTGGTTCAAGGTCATATGGACATAGGGGATTTAAAATTTTGAAAATATCATTAATCTGCTCTGTGAAAGACAATCTCAAGAGAAAAGGATAAACCACAGACTTCTCTTGCAAAAGACAATATTTGTAAGACACATCTGATAAATACTGTTATTCAAAATATACAAGGAACACTAAAAACCCAATAGTAAGAAAATGAACAACCCAATTTAAAAATGTTTCCTGCACCATAACAGACACTTCATCTATGAAATATACATATGGAAAATTAGCATATGAAAAGATGTTCAACATCCTATGACATCAAAGAAATGCAAATTAAAACAAGAGTGATCACTACATACCTGGATCAGCAACACACCAAATGCTAAGAAGAATGCAGCATAGCAGGAACTCTCATTCATTGCTGGTGCGGATGTAAACTGGTAGAGCCATTTTAAAAGGCATATTTTTAAAAAATATTTTATTTACTTATTTGAAAGACAGAGATCACAAGCAGGCAGAGAGACAGTAGGCTCCCTGCTAAGCAAAGAGCCTGGGATCATTACCTGAGCTGAAGGCAGAGGCTTTAACCCACTGAGCCACCCAGGTACCCCTGGTAGAGCCATTTTAGATAACAGTTTGGTAATTTCTTATAAAACAAAACATAGTCTTACCATATGATCTAGCAATCATGCTCCTTGGTATTTACCCAAAGGAGTTGAAAAGTTAAGTCCACACAAAAGCTTGCACATGAATCTTTATAGCAGCTTTATTCATAATTATCAAAACCTGGAAGCAACCATGATGTCCTTCAGTAGGTGAGTTGATAAATAAACTGTGGTACATCCAGACAATAGAGTATTATTAAGTGCTTAAAAAAATCATGTAGCCATGATAAGACACAGAAGATATATAAGTGCATGTTACTAAGTGAAAGCCAATCTGAAAAGGTTACATACTGCATGGTTCCAACTATGTGACATCCCAGAGAAGGTGAAACTGTAGAGAAAATAAGAAGATAAGGGATTGTTAGGATGGAAGGTGAGAGAAGATGACTAGGTAGAGAATATAATTTTTAAGGCATTGAAAATATGATATTTTAATGTCACTAGACGTATGTCATTAGACATTTCTCCAAACCCATGAAATGTACAACATTAAAGTAAACCCTAATGTAAACTGTGGACATTGAGTGATTTTACAAGGTCAGTTGCAACAAATGTACCTCTTGGAAGAGGGATGTGGATAATGGGGGAGGTTATGCATGTGTCGGAGTAGGGGCATATTTTTCTCAATTTTTTGGTGAACATTAAACTGTTCTAAAATATAAAGCCTTATTTTTAAATTTAAATTCAAGTTAGTTAGCATATAGTGTAGTATTGGTTTAGTTATTCATCACTTACATATAACACCCATTGCACATCACAAGTGCCTTCCTTAATGTCCATTATCCATTTAGTCCACACCCTGCCTGCCTCTCTTCCAGCAACCCTCAGTTTGTTCTCATTAGTCAAAAGTCTCTTATAATTTACCTCCCTCTCTGTTTTTTATTTATTTTGTTTTTCCTTCCCTTCCTCTATGTTCATCCGTTTTCTGAAATTCCACATTTGAGTGAAATCATATGGTATTTGATTTTCTCTTAAAAAA